>PVKM010018716.1:0-24819 GCA_004027735.1 Carollia perspicillata | reverse complement strand
TCTTCCATTTGTTAGCTATGATTTACTGGATCTTATCAAACCTCATTTTTTTAATAGGTAAAACTGGAGTAAATTTGTTGAGAGAATCCGATGTGATAATGCATATAAAATGCCAAGAGGGGTGACTGTGGCGGGTGCTTAGTATATATTACTCTTTAGTAACAATAATGGGGAATACGGGAAATATAGACACGTGACTAAAATTAAAATCCTCAAAATTCATGAAAATCGTAGCTTAAATAGATTTGGTTAATGCATTTTATTTTTTTTGCTGAGCAAATACACTTAATTGAAATTTAATCTCTTTAATTCAAAATTTAGCCCTATTTGCAATTTTGTAGTTATCCCTGGAGAAGTGCAGAATTGCATGTCTGTGCTTTATGCTCACTCACAGCAGAGCCCTGACTATTTTCTCATTAAATCAGCAACATAAATAGGAGTTTCTACTTTGTGGTGTTCGATAAAAACTTGTCTGTAGGGTGCCTCCCCTCATCTCAGCAGTCCCCTGAGTTTAGTGTTCTAATGAGAACACATGAGCTCATCAAATATTCAAGTTCAAACTATCCTGGGGTTCTGATCCAGGTTGGGCAGAGCGACCAAGAAATGTGACTATTTTACATATAATCACAAATCGCTCTCTGGTTCAGGTAGAACACTTTGACAATCACTGCAACATTGGCTCTGTTCTGTGAGTCTGGATAATAAAAACAGTGAACTCCAGGCTGGAGGGAGAAGACCATGGTTACCTGGAGAAGAGAGAGACTGATTGGGGTTGATGTTGCCAGCATTTCTATCTTTGCAAACTTCTGACTGTGTGTGGTCCCTTCATTATGGCATTCAATGCATTGATGGTGAATTTGGTAGTTGGTGGGTAAGAGATGAGTCATATGTGAATGCTTGTGCATACAACGGGTAGGATTAAAATCAGTCCAGGTTTGGTGACTACATGGCAAGTCATCAGCTAAACCACTACAAAGGAAAACATAACATAAATCACCTGTTATGCCCATGAACACAAAAGCCTTGACAAAGAGCACAACTCCAATATGGCAAAACCTGGATCCAAATGTGGCCATTCCTGCACCGTTTCATGAAAATTCTCATAAACATCTCTAACGTATAATTTGAATTTAGTGTTTCCTCCCAATCGCATATAGAAATGAATAAAAAACTATCAAATGTGTAGTATTCTCTTTAAAAGAGGGACTGATAACATGGATTAGGAACTGCTTATTGTATATTAAATATACTCCTCAACGCTGATGCCTGAATTTAGTTTAGTCATGTCCCACTTGCAACATTATCATGTCAGCAATTCATTTAAGAACCCCAATAGAATGAAAGTGTGAGTTTCCTGGGAGCCCAATCTAAATTGTCAGGTGATTTTCATAGTGGTATCCTGAGAAGGAAGTTTCTCGATAGTCGCAGACCACAGGAAAAGCCGAGCATTAATGTTTTCCTTAGCCAATTCTCTGTACGAGCAACCTTGACTTAGCAGCTGAGATTTTTCTGCTCCAGAGAAAAGTTTAGGATAATGTGTGTTTGCAATTAAATGAGATTTTTATTATTAAAATAATTCACAATCAGCTAAAAGTGAATTCTGTCAAAGTTGTAGTAAAGATATGCAATAAAGTGAATTTAAATATAACACTTAAACCATCTCAAGATTGCAGCATCTAATTTCTATAATTATACTTCCTTCTTTCGCCCTGTAACATAGAATAATATATGCTAATTTATTTAACAAATAAAAAAGGAGAAGCCTGCTACAGGATGATCCCACTACAGTAACACTAGTTAAGAGGCATTTTGGGATAGCCTGTTAAAACATTTAAGTCTTTATTTACAAGTCATTTCTCCTAGCTTTACGGGTGGCACATGTATTAAGTTAAATAGAATGCTATGGAGCTACAAACAGATGAAATCAAATATAACCAAGAAAATGGAGGAATAAAGCAACTGTATTTTCCTTGCACACGTGGAAAATAGAATGAAAATGCGTTGACCAAAGCATGTTGTAGGCGAGAAGGAACCTAGCAATAAGGCCATTTCAGTAAGTGGACACCGACCATTAAGGCCCAATGGTTTTTCATTTACATTTATGTTGCTCTTTTACTTTCTTCTTACTTAGTATTTCCTTGACCTTTTTATCTTCATTTTGTTTATTTCTTCTCTGACTTCAATGCGGGCTATCGTTTTCCATTTACTTACCATTTTAAGGCTAATACGAACTAAGCCTTGGCTGTGTGGCTCAGTGGACTGAGTGCTGGCCTGCAAAACAAACTGTACCAGCAACTTTGTTTCTTTCCAGCCGATGCTTAGAACGTGATAGCAATTTGAAAATGAGTACTTCGTGGTATTGATTCATTCTTGTTTAATGCTTTGTTAAAAAGTGGGGATGAAGAACAAAACCTGTGTCAATAATGAATATCACAAAAAAGCTTGTGCATCTATAAGCAAACGATACACTGGCAGGAAATCGGGATTGTTCTGCCCTCACAGCAGTCAAATACTCAACACTAGGAAACCAGAAAGAGAATGCTTCCCTATGGGAGGCACACGTCGCGGATGGTAAGAAGCTGAGACTAGGCTGAAAAAGTATTGAAGGGAAAAATGAAGCACAAAGTGACGTAGTTTAATGAAGGGTCAAATCGTGTTATCTTGCTTATGACTATGGTTTCTGTGATTATTTTTATATTTAAAAATGATAATTAATGGTTTTCAAAAATCATGGGTAATAACAAAGAAAAGATCAATGATTTGGTTTGGTCAAATCAAATCATCCACTAATTTCATTAAATAAAGATGGCTTTCATGAGTAGAAACCATGACCATTAAAGGACTGAGAAGCTTAAATGTGCAAAATATTCATTTCTTATTGATGCTAGTCAAAGAAGACTGTGCTGTGTAATTTGGCTCTTTAGTGGAGACAGTAGTGAGCAAAGCAATTTGAATAGGTAAGTAGGGGAAAGTGAATTTTAATTTGCCACCGTAGATAGCAGAGAGCTCCTTTTGTTCCCTTTCAGAGGGGGTATTGGAAACGTACAGGTGTATGGGAAGGTGTGGGGTGGGAGAAATAGCACCGCGGGGCAGTAGGAGCAAGCAGAGGGCAGGAGAGAAAGTGTCAATACGAGAGAAGCTATCCTACTCATGACATTATGCCATCACTCCCCTGCTTGGTCAGATAAATCAAGTGAGGGAATTGCACTCAGCAATCTATAAAAGTCTCTACCAGCCACCTTGTGGCAAGGGAAAGATTCATGATTCCTAGAAAGGCCCATGACTTCGGAGAGGTTCATCTCCATCTTGTTTCCCTCTGTTAGTTTCCAGGCCCTTTCATTTGGAAGCTGGTGAGATTTCCTTCCTAAGAAGTTTGTCTGCATCGCCAAATAACTATGGTTTATATTTTCATGTTTCTTCCCCAAACACCCCGTGAGGTTACTACTTCTCTCCTAATTTCCTCATCTCTTATCACAAAAGAGAAGAGGGATTTAGGTACTAGGTTCATTGTCTGCTGCTGCATGACGTTTGCAGGTTCATGAAATGGGAAACTGGAAGAAAATTGAATTATATAAATTGGCCCCCTTAGTTCACAGCCAAGAAAAAAGAAGTAGCCCCGAGGCATTAAGAAAGCAACCCAGAGTCACACCAGCAGTCACCGTAGATCTCTGAACAGAATCCAAATGGCTTCATTTCCAAACCTCTTGCTCTCTCTTCTTTACCACTGTGGAGCTGACTTCTTAGTGCAAACTGTATTACTGTATCCCTTGTTTCCCAGATAGTTCATTAAAATATGGGACCATCTTTTGTGCATTTCCTTCTTTATAATTTTTTTATTGTTTGTTGTTATTGGCTTTGAGGGAAAGAAAGGTTTAGTTTGGTGAGTATTTCATGACTCTAATTTCAGGTCAACCTAAAGTGCTTTACATTTATCAGTTCCATTTTCATCCTTGCTCTCAAGCTCATGACTTCTTATCTTCACTGAACTGCAATTGGCATCTGTTAACCTACATCTTTTGCAACATGACTCTTCTGAATATCACTCTAACTGAAATTGGTGTGGGAGGGGCAGGGAGATGTTTGTTGGAGAGTGTGGTGTTGGTTGCCACTTGATATGAGGAATACACTCAGGATTTAGCATTCCTTTCTATTCTACACCTACCCACCAAAGGGAAGATAAGACACCATACCCGTGAATTCTAGAAGCAAAATGATTTTGAACGATTATGCATTAATGGAATGTCATGAATGGGTGAACTAATAGCCTCTTATCTCCTCCTCTTGTTTTTATTTGTTGCATACCAGCCACGCATCGGATCCTTTGCAGAAGAAACAGAGATGAAAGCGCAGTCCTTCCTCTAAAAAACTCACATGCATTGAGGAGTGGCTGGAGGCCAACAGTCACCATCACTGTTCGTTCGCTGAGGAGCTCTACACTGGATGGTCTTGAGTGTGATACCTGCAAATGGGCAGACCCCGATCCACACTGGGAAAGTCAGGGGAGGCTTCCAGAAAAAGGCAATGTCTGAGCCTGTCAGTGAATTACACGAAGGAGTAAGTCAAGCGAATATGTAGAGAAGAACAGAGAGTGATATAACAGGCAAAATTATAAAATCCAGAGCTAAACAGACTGAGCTTATTCAAGAAAATATAATAGTTTTGGACTGATCAGACTGTAGGAAACTTCCTGGGCAATAAACAGACATCCTGAATTCCCACAGTTCCTTCTATGCCAAGCTGAAGAGTCGGCTCTTCATGTAGAAAACCTCAGGAAACCCTTGAAAGACTAATTGAGAGAGCACTAGGATGAGATTAACATTTTCATAAGCTGCTGCTGACAGCAATATAAAAGATAGATTTGGCAGAGGCGGGATGTATAAAGATGTGAGACTTGAAAAATGGCAACCAGGTAGGAGCTTCTTATAATAATCAAAGCAAGGAAAGATGAGGTCCTGGTAAAAGCAGCCTCAGTAAGAGTGGAAAATCAAGATGCATGGAAAACCATTATGGAGTGAGAATGGGTACTCCAGAAAACAGAGGGCCCTGAAGATGGGGAATTAATCAGCCTGGGCTACACACTTAATGAGTGTCAGCGCTGTGATTGATACCAGGTGCCTCCTTCCAGTCGAGGAAATTTTTTGCGACATCGCTCTGCCTCTCTGAGTCTATGCTTCGACAATGGCGATAATTAAATTTAAGATGGGTTGTCTATTTATAGCAAAGGGCTATATTTAAGGAATCCCATTTTTCCTTATTATTCGAGGCAAGTAAATGCAGGTGTTTGACTCAAATAGAATAGGCGGTTAAGTAGTTCAATGCCTGAACTACTTAAAAACAAATAGACATAGACTGCCCTTGATTTACCCTTAGAGCAGGTATCCCTTCCTTTCATCAGGGACTGAGGTGACAATACATTTTCTGACTTGTTTCCCTGGATTTTTTTTTGTTTTGTTTTGTTTTAATGCACAGCAACACAATGTCAATAGGGACTATTGCCAAGAGTGAGACATCTCAAATGAAGCCCTCATTCCTAAACAGATTTGGGGCAGGAGTAAGAGTCAAGGAGAGTAGTGGGGTCAGCCCCAGATTACCTCATCTCTTTAGCCAAATAGTTGAGATTACATCAATGCCACATCCTCACTGTGAGGATCAAATGGAGAAATGTGTGTAAAAGGACTTTGAAAAACTGTACATGAGAAAATTGAAAATTAGGAGCTTTTTTTCAAAGTAGAGCTCCTATAAAAATATTTTCCAATGCTTAGTTTTGAGAGGGTTGCAAAGGTATGTCACTTCTCTGTCTCAACTTGTTTCCCCAAATAAGAAGCATATGCTAGTTACTGTAGAGAATATTATAATCATAGATGAATCACAAACTGTCCTCAATTGGCCCTAACTCAATTGGTTTTGGCACATCTCTCAGATTACTTTTGATAAAGGGTGTCTATCAGAAATTTTGTGGGATGATTAGCTACACCCTCTGAAAACATCGCTACCAGGTTATAGTACTAATAATGTTCAGATCATACATGCTTACATGTATGCATGTATGATCTGAAAATTATTTGCAAAAACATACAATGAAGATTGTTCCTAAGGGCTGTTCTGCAGGCTTGAGGGAGTCCCCGCACCTGGAGACAAGCATTATGTTTGGTGCTGCAGTGATCATTTGACCTTCACAAAACGGAAACAAGGACTCCCAGCACGTGTGTTCCACATAAGGACATGTCCTGAGGGCACCTCCACCCTCAGGTTCACTAACAAACTGGAACACTGAAACATATATAGTCTTAAAACACAAGCAGGGAAATGGGAAAGTGTACACTGGCAGAATTAATATAGTGTTGGGGAAATGTCAGAACGTAAGTTCTCATTATACTTCAGAGATGGAGCAGGGCCAAAGAGACGGAACACTTGACCAAAAGTGTAGATTTTGAAGGATACCATGGAGGTATATTTGCTTGCACGTTCATCTGTCAATTTGGATGTTGCTAGCAACTTTGAAACCAAACAAATTGGGCTACGAGTTCTTGCTTTTGACCAGCAGTTCTCTTAGCACCGAGATTTAACACAGACTTTTGGACCAGGCCTCCACCAAGACATTTTAGTAAATAATATTTATATGTGGTGTATAAATATATAACATAAATGATATAATATATAGTATATGTCTTTATATACATGTAATGTATATATACAGATATGAAACATGATTCATGGAAACCCTATTGTCCATGATCAAATATGTAAGTTCCCCCCTACCTCTGAGTCAGGAGGTAAGTTACTCTTCAAGATCGTGACCTTCTTCCTCCCTTTCTGGCCCTTTTTTCCTCTCTCCTTCTTGGTTTTTCTAAATCCTATTGCTCTAGTTCTCCCCTAAACACTCCCTACACAGGGTGCCTTCTCTGATATTCTGAGCCTGTTAAATCCTGTCATTCTAAGTTCCTATTGCACCCTACATTTATTTGTTGGTAGCATTAATTACATTAATTAAGTATATTAATGGCTACTTGTAAAAGATGGACCATCACGCTCTGCAGAAAGAGTCAAAGACACACCTCTTCACTGCCATTTTAGGTTCCTGAAAGTGCTAACATTTTATGTTTTGACTTCAAAACAGCAATTTCATGTGGTTAAAACTCTTATACGTCTCACTACTTAGCAGACGACCTGTCGAAATGTTAACCTCAACACATATCTCAGGGAGAATTCATCATATATGCTTCTTTTAATAAACAATCAAATGGGGCATTCAGGACAATTGTATAAATGGCATTTTTTGTTCTAGATTCCATCTGTAATGATGAACTAATTGATGTGTAACAAATGATCCATTATATAAGCATTATTTATTTCTGTGACATCTATGCTACAGAACACATCACACGAATTTTTGAAAAGAGATGGAACGTTTTGAAGTAATTGAGGCTAGGATTTATGACTAGTGAGTGCAACACTCTCCACATAAATCAAGCAGATTTGTTACAAGTGGGAAGGTGATCCGGGATCCCGTTGAACTCTCTCCTTTTTATCCCATCATTTGGCCCAGAGTGGGATACTCCACAGTTCCTACTTCTCATGTGGAAATCATGGGGACAGACACGATCCTAAATGGCATCCTACATGGTTATCCTTAAGCTTCCTCTGGTCCATGAGGATGATTATTGACATAAAAGTTGCCATGACCTTAGAGGAAACAGTATTATGGAAGGTTACCTGAAATATGAGGGGGGGTGCCTCCAAAATGGAATATATTTATAAAAACTGTGTATGTCTTCTTACATATTGAAACTTCAGTCACCTTCAAAGTACTCTCCATTTGATGCAATATACCTATCAAGATGTTTTTTCCCACTGCTCGAAACGTTTTTGAACTCATCCATTGTGATGCCTTTTAGTGCTTCTGGCCTTTTTTTGTTTCACCTCTTCTATGTCGGCATAACCTTTTCCTTTGAGGACTTTTTCATCCAGGCAAACAACAACAACAACAACAAAAGCCAGTCGGGATGAGATCAGGTGAATAGGGAGGGTGGGGCACTGGGGTCATTCTGTTTTTGATAAAAAACTGCTGAACACTCAGGGTGGTGTGGGCAGGTGAGCTCATAAACCACCCATTGGGAAATGGGCAAAAACGTTGAAAGAGTCTTCAAAAAATATTCACTGAAACCAAACGCAGATTCTCATAACAATGTCAGCTGGCATACTGATATAGATGGGTGCCTATACAACACTCACCTAATAGGGGAAGTTTGCATTAAGAGGGGCCCACCTTCCAGAAGATAATTCTGGTTTTGGGGTATTGCCCTGGTATAAAAGGTTAAGAATTGGAATGGAAATTTTAGTAACTATTGAAGAGAGAGGTTAGCAAACTATGGTTCCTAGACCAAATCCAGCTCACTACCTGTTTCTGTCAATAAAGTTTTACTTGAATACAGTCCTTTGACTTATTTGCATTTGATTGATAGCTGCTTTCTCAGTAAAACAGTGGAATAGAGAGTTTCCATAAAAATTATATTGTTGCAAAGCCAAACATTTTTACTATCTGTGTCTTCACAGAAAAAAAGTTTGCCAACTCCCGGTTTAAAGAAATTTGTTTCTTATATATGTTGAATCGTTTATTAACTCCTAATTGAAATTTTGACCTACATAGTTACATATGTGGATAATGATTCAGTCATGCTAGCAGTCGGCACCATTATTTCACTCGCCCACTCCAGCATAAGGCGGCATCAGCACCACGAGCGTGAATTCCCATTAAGCGGGAGCGTGAAGAGGAGAGCAGTTTGTCGAGTATGAAATGGCTCACATCACAAAGCTCAGGCACTGACCCAGGATACGGCCACAGCTCGGAATTTCTGAAACTTCCTTTATTGTCTCATTCATTGCTTCAAAGTAGGTGGATATAAAGCTGCAAACATCAAAATTCAGCATCTAAGTTTAGCTGCTTACAGGGGATCTCTGTTGGTCCCCATCACTTCCTTTAATGAATTGTGAGATTTGCCCCAGTCAAGTTGAAAGAACGATGAAACAAACAAACAAAAAACCCACACTATTCTAGGGGTTTTGAGCCTCTAACTGGGAGTGAGACGCTTCCCCAGGTATCACAAGGAGATGGAGTGTGGACAGGGAGACAAAAGAAGCTCAAACCTCACCAGGGCTACTGCTGCCGCCACAGATGGCTCACGCACAGCCTTAACTGGGGCTCTGGGTGCTCTCAGGTCACATCTGTGCTGTCTACCACCTTGAATATAACAATTCAAGGTTTCTCCTCACTGCTTTAAGGAAATTGTCATTTACTGGACAATGACTGTATTTTTTTCCTCCTAAGCTCTGATCAGATTTGCATTTTCCATGTGTGCCATATACCTCTTCCCAGCTTGATGACATTTCTCAATCCTTGTGTTTTTTTGTGGCCAAGTTGTTTACCCCCTAACTGTTACTAGCTAAGCAGCTGCCCATTCATTGCTCATAGCTTTTGTCATATTACAGCCTTTAGTATGTACTCCAGTCATCTATATCTGGTTCTCGTGGGCACACACACAGACACGCTTACCAGTTATAACCAGTGATTTGTTTCCCCTTCTAGACTTTGTTTTCCTTTAGAGCCTATTGTATTCTTCCAGCAATATTGGCTTTCTATTTGGCTTAAAAGTCAGAATCTCTGCGACATGTTTTCTCAATAATGTGTACGGAAACCAGAAATTAGTACTGACTTTCTGCACAACTAATTTTCTTCATATTCTGGATCCAGACAGACCCGATTTCCAGGGTTCCTTAGAGCTAAATAATGGTTATTAAATCAGCAGACCACACTGAAGTAATTTTTAGCTCTACCCAGAAACTAGAGAATTGTTTGTTTCTGTTAGGAGTTGTTTCCTATTTGTTTGTTTAGTTTAGTTTTGCTGCTTTAAAAATGCAATGCGCTGGCTAATTCTATGAGCCTCAACGCACGCCCGTCTAAAAGAACTATCCAGCCCGGACCAGTGTGGCTAGCTGGTTGGGCCTCATCCTAGAAAGTGAAAGGTAGCCAGTTTGATTCCTGGTCAGGGTCCATGCCTGGGTTGCAAGTTTGGTCCCTGATCGCGGCACATAGGAGAGGCTACTGATCCACGCCGCTCTCTCGCATGGTGTTTCTCTTCCTCTTTCTCCTTCCCTTCCCCTCTCTCTAAAAACATGTAAATAAAATCTTTAAAAGAGAAGAACTATCCACTGTCAGGCTAAGAATGACTAGAAAATAAAAATAATTAAATAATGTTATTTTACTTATTTCAGACAAAGTACTTTATTATGGCCATTGGTGAAAAACTACTCTCTAGAAACTTCCAACAGCATTCTACTTTTTTATTGTGCTTTGATTATCGTTATCTCCATTTTCCTGCCATTACTCCCCCCTCCCAACTCACCCTCACCTCCCACATTGAATCTTCCTCCCAGCTGACTGCAGACCCTTCCCCTTCTTTGCCCTGTTAACCCCCTCCCCACTCCTTTCTGGCCCCTGTCCGTTTGTTTTTTATTTCCATGTCTCTGTATATATTTTTTCTCACTTGTTTGTTTTGTTAGTTAGGTTCTACTTATAGATGAGATCATATGGTATTTGTCTTTTACTGCCCGGCTTATTTCACTTGGCATAATGCTCTCCAGTTCCAACCATGCTGTCACAAAGGGTAGGAGTTCCTTCTTTCTGTTGCATAGTGTTCCATTGTGTACCATAGTTTTTTGATCCATTCATTTACTGACGGGCACTTAATTTGCTTTCAGCACTTGGCTATTGTAAATTGTGCTGCTATGAACATTGAGGGGCATAGGTTCTTTTGAACTGGTGTCTCAGATTCCTTAGGTTACAATACCAGCAGTGGAACTGCCAGGTTAAAAGGAAGTTCCATTTTCAGCTTTTTGAGGAAATTCCATACTGTTTCCACAATGGCAGCACCAGTCTGCATTCCCACCAGTGCAGTAGGTTTCCCTTTACTCCTCCACCTCTCCGGCACTTGCTGTTTGTTGTTTTATTCATGATGGCCATTTTGTAGTAGTATCTCACTGTAGTTTTATTTGCAGCTCTCTGATGGCTAGTGATGCTGAACATCTTTTCATATGTCTCTGGGCCCTCTGTATGTCCTCCTTGGAGAAGTGTCTGTTTAGCTGCTTTGCCCAGTATTAATTGGATTGTCTGTCTTCCTGGTGTGGAGTTGTACGAGTTCTTTACATATCTTGGGCAGCAAAGTCTTGTCTGAGGTATCTTTGACAAATATATTTTCCCGTATGGTTGGTTTCCTTTTCATTTTGCTTATGTTTTCTTTAGCATGCAGATGCTTTTTAATTTGATGAAGTATCATTTGTTTATTCTTTCCTTTCTATCCTTTGTTCTAGCGGACATATCAGTGAAAATATTGCTGTGTGGAATATCTGAAATTTTCTTGCTAATATTCTCCTCTAGGACTTTTATGGCATCATGACTTATATGTAAGTCTTTTATCCATCTTTAGTTTGTTTTGGTGTATGATGGAAGTTGGTGGTCAAATTTCTTTCTTTTTTTTTTTTTTTGCAGGTAGCTGTCCAGATCTCCCAACACCATTTTTTGAAGAGGCTGTTTTTATTCCATTTTATGCATCTGTACCCTTTGTTAAATATTAACTGACCATAGAAACATGGGTTTATTTCTGGGTTCTCTATCCTGTTCCATTGATCTATGTGTCTGTTCTTATGCCAGTTATCAGACTGTTTTGATTACAGTGGCCTTGTAATATAGTTTGATATCAGGTGTTGTGGTCCCTCCTACCTTGTTTTCCTTTCTCAAAATTCCTGAGGCTATTTGTAGTTATTTATGTTTCATGTAGAGTCTTGATATGTTTGTTCTATATCTGTGAAATATGTTGTGGTTATTTTAATAGGGATTGTGTTGAATCTATAAATTGCTTTGGATAATATGAGCATTTTGATGAAGTTAATTCTTCCAACCCGTGAGCATGGTATATGCTTCCATTTATTTGTGTCTTCCTTAATTTCTTTCTTCACTGTTGTATAGTTTCTGAGTATAGGTCTTTTATCTCCTTGGTTAGTTTTATTCCTAAGTACTTTATTTTTCTTGTTGCTAGAGCAAATGGGATTTTCCCCCCTGATTTCTGTTTCTGTTTCTGTTTCATTAGTACACCAACAATATTTGATTGTTGGTACAAAAATGCCTTTGATTTATGAATATTGACTTTGTATCATGCTATTTTGCCAAATTCACTTACTAGGTCAAATAGTTTTTTTGGTGGAGTCTATAGGGTTTTTCTATGTACACTATTATCTACAAACAATTATGCTTTTACTTCCTTCTTTCCAATTTGGATGCCTTTTATTTCTTTTTCTTGTCTGATCATTGTGATTAGGTCTTCCAATACTATGTGGAGTAGAAGTAGTAAAAGTGCACATCCTTGTCTTGTTCCTGATCTTAGTGGGAAAGTTTTTCATTTTTTCTTGTTGGGTATGATGTTGACTATAGTTTTCTTGAATGTAGCCTTTATTATGTTGAATTATGCTCCCTCTACTCTCACTTTGCTGTGTGTTTTTTAATCATAAATGGGAGAATTATATAAAACATTTAGGGAAGAGCTAACCTTTATCCTTCTGAAACTATTCAAAATCAAAACAAAACCAAGAACAGGGAAGACTCCCCGACTCTTTATATGAGGCCAGCATTATCCTAATCCCCAAACCAGATAAGGATACAACAAAACAAAAAAACTATAGGCCAATATCACTGGTGAACATGGATGTTAGAATCCACAAGAAAATATTGGTAAACCACATTCATCAACACATTAAAAAGATTATACACTGTGATCAAGTGGGATTCATCCCAGGGATGCAAGGATGGTACAATATTCACAAATCAATAAACAAAACAAGGACGTCACATAAACAAAAGGAAAGACAAAAATCACCAGATCATATCAACAGATATGGAAAAAGCATTTGATAAGGTCCAACAACATTCTAAAAATGGTGAGTTACTGACCCAAAACGAGGTTCATCTGCCTCCTGCCACCAAAAGCCATGCTCCTGAGGCAGTTGTTGATTAATTCAGATGCTGCATGATCTGGGAAAATGGTAGAATCCCCGTCACTAAATTCATCTCCTCAGCAAAACCATGGAAAAAATCCATCCATCTTCACAAAGATAAAAATAAAAGCCAGTGTCCGAAGTTCCTGCTCTAACTTAAAATATAGTTTTTGAAGCCTGCAGGCAGCTTCTAAGCAGTCATTGGGGTAGCTTAGCTTGTTCCCAGCTGCTGTCCATTTTAGGCTTCTGCCTGGGGTCTGCATTTGGAGCCCTCATGGCCATGGGCCATTGTGGCTGCTAGAGCTACAAGGTCATGTAAACACTGGAGGGAATACATCACCAGGTCAGCAAGAGTGAGACAGATAGATGGATGGATAGATGGATAGATAGATAGATAGATAGATACATAAGAGAGAGAGACACACCCTCCTGGAAGCCATTAGCCATGTGGCTGCTAAGGCCACATGGCCCATGGGGAGGACAGGAGAATATAGTGTGTGAGTTCAGGTCCCGAGTCAGAGCACCTAGAAATGGAGAGAGTCTTCTTTGTTCCCTGGGTTTATATTAGCTTGGGTGTGGGACAGACCAGGTACTTTCTCAAAATGACCAATCAACTTCCCAGACTTTCATGCATTTCAGATTAGTGTACCTCTTCTCCAATTCCTCCTTTACCCAAGCTAGGCTGACAGGAGTCTTTGGTCTAGTATCTCTTCCTGCCACCATTTTGACTTCTACAGTGCTTGTGCCTGCCTTCCCATGGTCCTACCCCCAGTCTGGTGCTACAGAGTAGAGGGGAAGGCATTTCTTCACTCTCACTGTAAGACTGTCCCCTGCCACTATCTTGGTTGGAGGGAGACTCCCGGGGCTCTGACCAACTGTCCACTGGCAACAGTTATATAGAGGTATGCAGATAAAAGCATATCTTCCTTAATTTAATTCAAACAAATGCTTATCTATAGCAGCGAATGCCCTAGATGCTGAAGATAAAAAGAGGAATGAGATACTGTCTTCATTGTCCCTGTGCACGTGTCACCCATCAACGTTCTCTGGTCAATCCCTTCACCATCTCTCGTCCAGTCTGCCCCCTCCACTGCAGCAGCTGTCAGTCTGTTCCACATGTCTATGCTTCCGTTTCTATTTTGCTCATTAGTTTACTGTGTTCATCAGATTCCACATGTAAGTGAAATCATGTGGTATTTATCTTTTACCGACTGGCTTGTTTCACTTAGCATAATATTCTCCGGATCCATCCATGCTGTTGGAAAACATGAGAGTTTCTTCTGGCTGGGCGGAGGTAGTTAAAGTGAGAAAAAGCGGGAACCATTGTAATGGCATTAACAGTAAATCATTTTAAGAAAAGATACTATCTCACCTGTGAGTAGTTTTCCTTGTATACTACAAAAAAGGGGGCCAAATCTGTAATAACACTGGAACAGTATAAATACTAACACTGGCATTAATAGAAGTAAATTAGTCATTCAGAGAGAGAACTTAAGGCATTTAACTTGTTTTTATCCCTGAAATTTAAATGAGCAAACCTATACATTAGTGCTGTTTAGAGAAGCCTTGGAAATACAGTTAAGAAAGTCAGCAGCAATGTCTCAGAGAAGAAGGAAAAGTGTAAACTGTGAATTAAATAGGAGAGCTGTATGAAATAGTCCATCTGAGTTTTTGTTGGTTGCAAAAACATGGAATAATCACCACAAAAATAATGAAAAGGTCAGAACATGTTATAATAAATGAAGGGAGCTGTGCCTGTTGCCAGCATGTCTCACTTTAATTGGCATTTGTTTTTAAAGAAACACTGTGACATTTACACTTCAATTATATATGATAAGAATACTAACCAAGTTGCAAAACAAACAAAAGAGCTCAAAAATTAAAATTCTACACTTGGAAAAGAACTAAAAAAAAAATAACAAAAGTTTTACATTTAATATCAATTCTGGAATATACCTCCTACTCACATGCCCTGGATTTACCATTGACTCGAGCATTTGAGTCCTTCACGCTCATTAATAAAGGCTTTTTTTAAACAAACTGAACTAATATTTAGTTCCATGACAATATAGGCAATGTGAAACTGACACATCTCATATACACTGCAATTTGCATTACATTAATTATTAAAGCAGAATTCATGTTGTCTGTTTGTGTAACCAATCTTCAAAAGTTTTGCACTGATTATTGAGGAGAGTTCTTATCCCTTCTCAGTAACCTTTAACCTGACTCAAGTGTTCGGCCTAATTACCAGCCTTACTGCTTCTTTCTCCCTGGGACCTCTTCACTTATGTTTAAATTATTGACTCGTCTATCAAGCTGAGAGCTGCTTCCTCTCTCTGGGCCAGCATGCAATTTGGGTCATTGGCAGACAGTGGGAGGGAAATAACTTACAAGAAGTAGAGAAACCAAGCAAAAAATCTCCCTTTATATCATACTAGAAGCAGTGACAAATATTGCAATAATGAATCCAACTATCTACCACAAATGTGAATCTTCGAGAATCTCAAGAGATCAAAATACTGCTTGTTTGGTGATGAGCTCAAATGCATATTTGAGGTCAAACCTGCAGGGCAAGGCCAGGGCGAGTGGGTAATTTGCTCCTTGTATTGTTATCATCTGTTGTAGACATCCGTTGTAGACAAAATTCTCATACTTTGTGAGAGTATGCAGGGCTTTGTTTTTGCTTACACGATTAGAACCACAGAAATTAAGGAAGCATGGAAAAAGTAGTTCATGGGGCATTAATGTGGGTTTCATTCCCAGTCAAAGTCTTGAAAATGGCATTCAAGTAACTTTTGTAAGAACTGAAAAGCCTTACCAGGTATTAATTTCATTAACCTTTATTTTAAAAATATAACTTACAAGTCTCTGCATGGCAGAAAGGGGATTGGGAGGAGGATGATCCATAACATATGTGATATGTTTTTATATCTATATCTTTATCTATATAGATTGATATATAAAGATATAGATATAGATATGGCCTGGTACAAATAAAGCCACTTTTTATTACAAAATATTTAGTTACAAAGCCATAAGCATGTAATTCTGTAACATTACAATATCACACTCAAGCACACCATATGACATTTCAGGTGAAACATTCGAATTAAAACTATAAGTTATTACACCCATATTATTACCCTACCAACCACACTCAAGCAGGTGTTATTTCTGCCAGACCCCATATGTATGTATATATGTATGTATGTATCATATATCATATATCAATTAAGTTGTATTTCCTGAAATTTTTTCCTCGACTTCCATGTCTTTCTTTATATAACTTCTTACATCAGAACTACCTATTAAAAATAGCTATACATGTCTATAAAACTCTCATAAAATATTTTCAGAGCAAGAGATAGTAAAATGTACTCCTGATTACAGAATATAGCTAATAAATCTGTTTCTGTTATGGCAAATATTCCTTATGCCAGAAATTGGTAACACATTAGGTAATTATGCGTTTATAGGTTTTTGCAGAGAGGCTCCTAAACCACATCTATAATAGCTCCTCAAATAACATGGCTTCATTCAATATCAGATGAGGGTTAAGTGGATTAATATAAACAATTAAAAGACAGAACAAAAGCCCTGGCTGGTGTGGCTCAGGGGATGGAATGCCAGCTGCAAACCTAAGGGTCGTAAGTTCAATTCCCAGTTAAGGTACATGTTTGGGTTGTGGGCCAGGTCTCCATTTGGGGATGTGCAAGAGGCAACCACACATTGATGTTTCTCTTCCTCTCCTTTTCCCTCCTTTCCCTTCTGTCTAAAAATAAATAAATAAAATCTTTAAAAAGTAGTTTAAAAAAGATAGAAAAAATCTCACAGACAACATTTCTAAAATAAAATTTGAAAAGCTTAAAAATTAAAGAGAGAAAAAAATATACCTCCACCAAATAGAAACCAAAAGCAAACTAGGATAGCCATTTTATATCTTAAAAAGTGAATTAAAAGCAAAAAAAAAGGTAAGAGTAAAAGATAGTTGTTACACTTTAGTAAATTAAAGAATGGTTCATAAAAATACAGCTATCATAATATATGCACCCAAAAATCTAACTTATAAAAATATCAAAAAAGAAAACTGATGGAACTGCAGGGTGAAGTCTTCAAATACAACTATTATAATTTGATTTTTGAACAACTCTTCTCAAAAAATGATAACTGAAGCAAAAAGCAAAAAAACTGAGGATCTGAATAATGTAATGAATACATGCAAACTATTAAATAAAGGAGAACTACACCGAAAAAAGAGGCTAATTTGGTCTTAAGCACAATGCATCATTTATAACAAATAAGTTGTGCATTGGGCATTAATGGAGACCTGTAGCATGTGTTTTTAAAAATAATATATAACTATGTAACTCTTCAGTTAAAAATAAAAGACAAAATAAATTGAGAAATGTAATCATGTCAATGATAACATGTCACTGCAAGTTATAAGGCACACAGTAAAGCAGTGCTTAGATAGAAATGTCATGAAAGGCAAAGACCTACATCCAAGATACCGTATGCAGCAAAGCTTTCATTTAGAATGGAAGGGCAGATAAAGTGCCTCCCAGATAAGGTCAAGTTAGAGGAGCTCATCATTACCAAGCCCTTATTATATGAAACATTAAAGGGACTCACCTAAGGAAAAGAAGAAGATCAAAAAGTATGAACAGTAAAATGACAATAAACTCAAAACTATCAACAGCTGAACCTAAGAAACAAAAACTAAGCAAACAACTAGGACAGGAACATGTTCACAGAAACAGATATTACATGGAAGGTTATCAGTGGGGAGGGGGAGGGAGAGAATGGGGTAGCAAAGGTACAGGGGAGAAGAAGCATAATTGGAAGGCATAAAATAGATGGTGCGGGCACAGTTAAGAGTAGTATAGGAAATGGAGAGGCCAAAGAACTTACACGTACAACCCATGGACATGAACTAAGGAGAGGAAATGCTGAAAGGTTGGGGGAGGGGGTGAAGGGTGGAGGGGGGATAAAGGGGAGAAAAAAACTGGGACATCTGTAGTAGCATAATCAATAAAATATACTTAGAAAAGAAATGAATAGATTTAATTGTACTTATCAGATAAAACCAAAGATTAAAAATAAATAACTGTAGCCCTGGCTAGTGTAGCTCAGTGGATTGAGCACGGGCCTGTGAACCAAAGGATTGCAGTTCGATTCCCAGTCTAGGGCACATGCCTGGGTTGTGGTCCAGTTCCCAGTGGGGGATGCACGAGAAACAACCATACATTGATACTTCTCTCCTTCTTTCCCCTCTAAAGATAAATAAAAAAATATCTTTAAAAAAATAACTGTAGAAAATTCCAAAGACTTAACAACAACTGCCTTGAAGAAATATGCAACTGTAGTAAGATTGCAGAACACAAGGTTGATACGTAAGTTAATCATTTTTCTATGTATAGCAGCAATGAATAAGTGAAACTTAAAAATACAATATTTAATTTAGCTATTTATATTAGCACCACCCAAGATGAAATATTTAGGTATGACTCTAACAAAATACATGTAAGATCTATATGAGAAAACTCTGGTAAACAAAAATAACTAAATAAATATAGATATAGTCCCAATTCATATAGAGTAAGTAAGACCTAATATTCTCTAGATGTCAATTCTTGTAAACTTTATCTGCAGATCCACTGTAATCCCAATCAAATTCTCAAATTACTTTGTGTATATTGGCAAATCATTCTCAAGTTTATGTAGTGAGGCAAAAGACCCAGAGTAACCGACACGATATGGAAGAAGAACAAAGTTGGAAAATAGACACTACCTGACTTCAAGTCTTACTATAAAGCTAAAGTAATCAAGATGATGTGGTATCGACAAAAGAAGAAACGGATAGATCTATGGAACAAAAGGGAGAGCCCAGAGATTGACTCGTACAAATACAGTCAACTGATCTTTACAAAGGAGCAAATGCAACACAATAGTCTTTTCAACAAACGGTGCTAGAACAGCTAGACATCCAGGTGCACAAAAGGGAAGCTAGATGCTGACCTAATGGCCTTCAAAAAAAAACACAGAAAGCATCAAATGGGTTTATTGTTGAATTCTATCAAACATTTAAGGAAGAAATTATAGCAATCCTCTAACAATCTCATTCAGAGGACAGAAGCAGAAAGAATACGTCCTAACTCATTCTATGAATCTAGCAGTATCTTAATACCAGCACCAGACAAAATATTGCAGGAGAAGGAAATTACAGACCAACATCTCTCATGAGCATAGATCCTAAAGAAAATATTAACAAACGTAATTCAACAGTATATGAAAACAATTATATACAAAATTGAATATATTCCAGGTGTGCAAGGCTGGTTCAACATTCAAAAACAAATTAATGCAATTCCTTACATCAACAGACTACAAAAGAAAAATCACAGTTATATTAAAACATGCAGAAGAAGCATTGGATAAAATCCAACATTCATGATTTTAAAACTATTGGAGAAATACCTCTCAGAAAGAGATAGTGGTTTCCAGGGGTTGGTGGGGGAATCAATAGGGGAGCACAGAAGATTTTTAGAGCAGTGAAAATAATCTGCATCTAATAGCAATGGTGGCGTGTGATCACACATTTATTCAAGTGCACGGAATGTACAACACCAAGAGTGAACCCTAATGTGAACTATGAACTTTGGGTGATAATGATGTGTCAGTGTAGTTTTATCAGTTGTGTGGGATGTACCACTCGGGTGGAGTATGTGGGTAATGGGAACAGCAATGGGGGTGTATGGGAAATCTCTGTCCCTTTCCTCATTTTCCTGTGAATCCAAGACTGCTGTACTGCTTAAATAAATAAATAAGTAAGTAAATAAATAAATAAATAAGCAAATAGATAGATAGATAATCTTAATTAAAAATATCCAGACAAAAATTTCTTCAGCTAGAGTCAGTAATATGTGTGCCACGTGTTCGGTTCTGTAAAACCGCAGGAAGCCCTTCTTGGCCCCTAGCTGAGGTCATTTCCTTCCCTTTTTCTGTCTTATTTTACTGAACAATATCAAGTTTCATGTGGTTAATACTATCATTATCAATAACAATGTATTGATGACAAGAATATGTAGTATGTGCTTGGAAACTAAAAATGGTTTGCTGCCTAGTGGTTCAAAATGTTACCCTGCCAGATGGAGAATTTCATTGAGTTTTCTTCCCCAGGAAATTTGGTAGAATTTTAAAAGATCAATAGTTTGAATGAGAGAGGAAAAAGGAAATGGAGGGGAGGTCAAAAGAGTGTGTTCAATTGGAAAGGGATTCTTTTCTCTGGGTACTGAATAAACGTCCCTGATGTTGTTTCTGAGGGTTATTTTACTGACTTTCCAGAAGTAAGTAGCAGGAAGCCTGGAAATTGGAGCAAATAGAGAAACAAACTCCAGTTCAAGCCATGTAAGTGGCGGACTTGTTTGAAACCTGGCACTGCTTATGATAGTCCGAGGTGAGACTGTGATAGGGCTTCTCAAGACTGCTGGAAGATAACCCACATAGGTGGTTATTCATTTTACTTTGTATGCTTTTATTTAAATAGATTATATGCTGCCGTTTAGAAATACACAGATAGCCCTGCTCTAAGGCCAAACTTTGGTGCTACTCACAGAACTATCACATTTTTAATGTAGCACTAATAGGTATGTTATACTCCCATATCCTATACTCAGCTTAGCTGTCGAGTACCCATGACAAATGGGTACTCACCTTTAGTTATCCTGCAGCTACTTCCTTATCCTTGTTCAGATACCCTCACTGCTTATTTCTCCAAATGGGAGAACGTATTATACTATAGGCCTCAAATTATAAGTGTTGCCAATGAGTTTTTCCGATAGTATTGGGAGAAATGGACGTTGACAAGATGGGAAATTTCTGTGTTTGTATGTGAGAAGAGATGTTTGATGTCCACCGATTGCTATTATAGTATATATTAGGCTGACAATTAAATTTTCTTGAAAGATTTTATTTATTTATTTTAGAGAGATGGGGAAGGGAGGGAGAAAGAGAGAGGTGAAACATCAATGTGTGGTTGCCTCTCGCACACCCCATACAGGGGATATGGCCTGCAACTTGGGCATGTGTCCTGACTGGGAATCAAACTGGTGATGATTTGGTTCACGGGCCTGTGCTCAATCCACTGAGCTACACCAGCCAGGGCCTAAATATTTTATTTTTTTAAAAGGAAGAAGAAAAAATTATCAAGTATATTTTCAAGCATTTTTCTTTTTTGTCTCCCTTGTCCTGGCACTTGTCAAACTTTTGTTTAAAAGCAAATATTTATTTGCTGTCCCATGTAATATCATCACTCCTCCTCCCAAACACACACCAGCACAACATATACATCCAAAGTGTATTAATATGATGAATATCTGCAGTGTATTTCCTGTCCTGTTTTTACTGTAGTCGCCTAATTTGGGGGTGGTTCCAATATACTCAAAGACAACTGGGGGGTGCTCTGCTCATCTCGGCAAATGGGCAGGTGTTGGGTCCCTAAATTAACCTCTTGTTAATATGGGAGCAGTATTGAAAAATTTCTTTAGCTCACTGATATTCTCCCAAATCCATCCACTGAAGACTGTTTGGGGGCCACCAAATCCTGTTTTCATAGCCCGCATCCCTCACGTCACCACACGAAGATACCAGTTCTACCTACATGTAGAGTTACCAAAACTTGGAGACCCATCTTCTCTCAAACTCTCCTTTCCCAATTTGCTCTTTAAAGCTCATGTGCATTTTAGTTGGTAACCTCTTCTAATTCTAATATTCTTATATTTTGAGACTCATCTGACTTAATCTAAAAACAAAAATGTTGTTTCCATTATTCAGTTTCTTAGAATTATGCAAACATCATGCTATAAGCAAAAGAGAAATTTAATGTTTTTTCAGTAGTAATACTATTTGTCTTAAACTGAAGACACTAGAGTAAACTTACAGTCTATTAATGCACACACTCATCATAAAAATTCTGAATGCTATACATGAACAAACCAAAGCCATTCGGTTGTAGCATGAAAAGCTGATATTAACTCATTCTCATGCATGAGACTTTGGCTCATCTCCCTACTTGAAGTTCATTCCTTCTTTCTCGACCAATAAAAGCACTACATTAGGAATTAAGTTGGTTAACTTCAAACACAAAACCACGTGGCTTCTTCCCTAACTGTACTCACATTTTGCTGACTCAGACAGATAATAATAAAAAGGTCACATAAATGCATGCAAAATTACAACCATGTCACTGCTCTGTAGTGTAAATACAACCTGGGATGAAAGCTAAGATGAGGAGAATTTGACCCAATCAGTGAAATTGGAGAGAATTTCTCTGAAGAACTCAAGTTTAAAAGGTGGGCACAATCAACTAGGTGAGTAAGACTAGGAAGAGTATTTGGTACAGGAAATAACCTATAAAGACATCTTGCACTAGAATACTGGACATGACAATGTAGTATGGAGACCGATGAGAACAAGAGCAGCGGACAAATATGTTGACAGAAGGAGGGATCACATCACACAGGCTCTTAGACTAAGTGTGGGAGGTTTGTTTCATCCCAAAAGGCAGCTGGACACTGCTGGGGGCATGTCTCACCCTCTCTGCAGGTACCACCGGGGCCATGCCCAGCTTGCCTCACCTGAATATCACTCTGTCTTCCTCACTGTTCCCTGCTTTCTCCTTGCCCATCTCAAGGTCCCTTTTCAGTAGCCAGAGGGATTAACTTAAACTCAGGCGAGCTTGTGTTACTTGCCTGCTCAATTCCAGTTACCAGCATCCTGTCTTTCCTAGGATAGCATCCAAAGTCCATCTGCTGGGCAGAACCCCCTGGATGACTATTCATAGCTACATCTTGAACCTCATCACCTAATGCTCTTTCCCCTGGCCCTCTCCACTGCAGTCACAGAGACTTATGACTGTTCAAGAACTCTTCAGGGTTTTGGTACTTTCTCTCTTCTTGACTGGCCTTCTCCCAAGTGTGGACAAGATTACTCCCTCAAGTACACAGGTCTCTCTCTCTCTCTCTCTCTCTGGGAGGTTATTTACCAGGGACAACTTCCCTGTATAAAACAGCCCCCACCACCCTGTGCCCAACACTCTCCATCACCATCCTCACTCTCCATCACCATCCTCAGCTTCACTTTGTTTCATAGTATCGACGCTCCCTGACATATTACACATTTTCTGCTTCTTAGGTTTGATCTGTCTGCCTCGGTAAAACAGAAGTTCTTTGAGAAATGAGGCCTGTTTGTTTACTTCTTTATTTCTAGGTGGAGGAAAAGGGTCACATAGAAGGTGCACACTAAATATTTGCTGAATTAAGAATAAATGAAAAGGTTAGTAAATAAAAAGGTGTGAAATATTCTTCACTACAATGATTTCACCCATTGGCTTCCAAAGTCTCTTCTGAGGAGAACGTTCACGTGGAAGCAGACAGCATATGGACACATTCCTGTTATCAATCAAGAGCCATGACAAGTCTTGTTCACTTTTTGAACTTCCTCTCAATATTCAGCAATCTTTTTTTTTCAATTTCCCAATAAACATTTTAATCTAAACCAGTAATTACCCTTTTTTCTTGCTTCAGAATCATTCATACCTGTGGACACAAGTGTTGTAATTTGAGGATATTTACTTAAACTTCCTTTCCCTTTCTTTCAAGTACAATTGTTGGTGTAGTGCTATTTAGCAAGAAGTAAATACATATTTGTCCCTTGCTTGTGATAAATACTACCTATCATTTTTAAGTAGAAGAAAGAAAAGCACTGTATATTCATCAAAATGGAGTAATCAATTTTAGTTTAGGCATCGCTTTTGTGTGATGGAATAATGGAAATAAAAGTGGGAGAGTAAGTTGGATGTTTTAATGTTCTATTGGTAAATTTAGATTTTTTTCTATAGAAATGAGGAGACATTGATTATTGCAGAGCAATAGAACAGCATGGTTAATTCCGGGCTTTGGAAAGATAACTCCTACAATACTGTTTGGGCTGCTTGGTTAGAATACAAAGAGGAGCTAGTTTGTTTGAAGACCACAAAAGCAGGCCATGCTGAATGAGGACACACTGGCAGCAGAAACAGAAAAAGAGCTGCAATTTTTGATCCTTTACTTTTATTCAGGCATTTACTAACTGGGGTCAATGCTGTGAGGGAGGAACCCTCCCCCCAAAACGGAATTATTTTCTGGAGGGCGGGCTCCTTGTGCTATGGGCTTCCCCCACTAGATGAACATTCCAGGAACCCACCTGTATTAGTGTAGCAGTTGGATTGTGAACTGCTGTGTTCGGCGTCAGAGAAATTTTTTTGAAGACTCTTTCAACACGTGTGCTCTTTTCATGATGGGTGATTTACGAGCCCACCTGCCCACACCTCTGCTGAAGGTTCAGCAGTTTTTGACCAAAAAGGCCTTGCCGCCTGTGCCACACCCTCCCTATTCACCCAGTCTGGCCCCAAGCAATTTTTTGTTTTCGTTTCTCTGGATGAAAAAGTCCTGGAAAGGAAACATTTTGCCGATGTGAAAGAGGTGAAACAAGAACTGCAGAAGCACCAGAAGGCATCAAAACTAACCAGTTCAAAAACTTTTTTGTGCAGTGGAAAAAAGTCTCCAAAGGTGTATTGCATCAAATGGAGAGTGCCTTGAAGGTGACTGGAGTTTAAACAAATGAGAATAAGTACACAATTTTTTATATATAGCCTCCATCTCTGGGGTGTCCTGCCTTGTATACCATGTTAACTGTTAGGATTAGAAAGACAAGCTGTGTTTCTTGGACATACTGTTA
>PVKM010018715.1:0-24826 GCA_004027735.1 Carollia perspicillata | reverse complement strand
ACTCTAATTGTAATTTATGTTTCCTTCTTCTTTTAACCTCTACCTTTAGGACTTTCTTTTCATTCTTTATTTTCGTTTTACCTCATAACAGTGTTACAAGTCATCACCTTTCAGAGTAACAGGAGCTGTGATAGTCAATAATTATGTGATTTTTAAAAATGGTAAGTTCTTCTAATTGCTTTAGCTAATAAAATGGCATAGAACTGATAAGCATGAATAATGCTACTTAACTGCCTTTGCCAAAGATAAAGTTGGCTGGTATTAGTTATAGTCTCTTAACTTTGAAGAAGAAATCCAAATGTTAGAGAAAATGACTATTAACTCTGGAGGACAATGGAGCTTGTTTTTCTTCTTGTTGGTAGGAAAAAATATAAAAGTATCTTAGGGGTAACTCAATTCTACAATCTTATAGTTTTATAAAAATCATTCTTTTCTAAAAGATAATAAGACACAGCAACACAAGAAAAAAGTAGATAAACCTGATATAATAGAAAAGTTTTTCAATTTGTACTTCAGAGTACATCATTTAAAAAGTGAAAAGACAGCTCACGGAATGGGAGAAAAATTTTATAAATCAGGAATATGATAAGGAACTGGCATCTAGAATATATAAAGAAGTCTTAACAACTCTAAAACATATAACTTAATTAAAAACCAGGCAAAGGGAATAGACATTTCTCCAAATGGAGAAGTAGATCTGTCTCCAAAGAAGATGTACAGGTGGCTTGTGAGTGAATAAAGGCTCTCGGCATCATTGTGCAGCAGGGAAATGCAAATCAAAACCACAATGAAATCACACTTCGCACCCATTAGGACAGCTAGAATCAAAGAGACGGATAATAACGGGAGCTGGCGAGGAGTGGAGAGGTTGGAACCCTCACACCCTGCTAGTAGAAATGGCACATTTGCAGCTGTTTTGGGAGTCAGTCGGGCAGCTCTTCAAATGGTTAAATACACGTGATGCAGCAGTTCCACTTCTAAGCATACACCCCAGAGAAATGAAAGCCTACGTCCACTCCCCACTCAACTTGGGCATGAGTATTTACAGTCGCATTATTCACGGTAGGTAGCCAACAAGTAAAAGCAACACAGACATACACCTACTGATGAATGGATACACTACATGTAGTTTCCCATACAATGTAATGTTATCTAGTAATAACAAGAAATGAAATATTGACACTTGTTACAACATGAATAAACTTTGAAAAAACTATGCTAAGTTAAAGAAGCCAGTCACAAATGACCACATACTGTGTGATTCTATTTATATGATATGTCCTAGACAAGCAGTGAAGTAGATTAAGGGTTGCCTAAGGCCAAGATAGTTGGGAAGACATGGGTGTTGGCTACTGATGGGTATGGAGGTCTTTTTGGAATATGAGGATATTCCAGAATTAGATATTGGTGATGGTTACAGAACTCTGAAAATACTACCAGCCATTAAACTGCACATTCAAAGGGATAAATTGCATGGTATATAAAACATATCTCAAAAAACTGTTATAAAATAAGACAATTGTCTGCTATTAAAATTTTGTAATCTTTATTTCTGTGTCTCAGAGCCTCCTTGGGGCTTTCTAAGGTAACAATTGCTCTTTTATTGGAATAGCTTAAAAGAGACAGTTTTACTCATAATATAATATAATATAATATATAAATATTATATATTATTATACATATAATTTCATCCTTTCCTTTCTCCTCAGTAGGAAAATTTAACCAAAATCTATTTTAACTACTTTATTTTATGATAAGCACCATAGAGTAATCATAACTTTAAGGTGACACCCTCTTTTTTTATACCATTTGAGTCTTTAACATGAGTGGTTAATATGTTCGCATCTTAGAAATTCTGGGAAGAAGTTCAACTTGAACTCGCCCAGACTCTCCCCATCTGCTCCGCCAGCCCCCCGTTCAAGGTCCCGTCATTTATTTCCTGTCCTTCTAATAGGACTCCCCACATCCTCCCTGGCTTCTCTCCAGTCTGCTCCCCACACTGAGTTCTTTCGAAATGCCAGTGGAATCATGTCGTTCCCCAGTCACCGCATTCTGCACTGCCTCTGGATTGTCCTTCGGATAGGGACGAAAGTCTTCTGGCAGATTCATAAGGCTCCACAGGGTCGAGCCTTGCGTCCCAGAGCCTCATCTGCCACTACTCTCCTCCTTGCTCCTCCACTGCAGTCACACGAGTGTCTGTCTGTCACAGGAACACACACCTCTGCCACTGACCCACTTCACAGCTGGCTCCCCACATCTGGACCCCCCCTCCCCACTCACCCTTCAGTCTGCGGGCTACCTCCTGCTCTGTGTGCCGGATTTCAGTCTGGGCACTGTGCGCCTTTCTGCCATGGTCCCTGTCTTAATTTGCAGTGACACATTTATCGCTAAAGGGATAGCAGGTGGTGTGAGTCAGCAACGGCACTGCCACCCCCTGAGCCACAGCACATCAGAGTATGTCCCAAATGACCAGCTTGGTGTGGGGGAGAGAGGGAACATCCCTTGGAGGGGATGCACTTTGACAGGGTCAGGCAGGGAGGGGACATTTCTAGGAAGGGAATGAGGTTAGGAGAGTCTTTACCAGGGCACACAGGCACAGAAAACATTGTGTTCCGGAAAAAGCAGGAGTCCGATGCGGCTGCCCCCTGGACACTGGGGCAAGCGGTGGGTGCTGGGCGAGGCAGGAAACAAGGCAGGGTTGACATTGGAAGGTTAAGCTGGTGAACCTTGGGAGGTCCCTGAGGATTTTGAACAGGAAAATGATTTGAATAGACCTTTATGCTAGGAGGATGGCCTGGGGAGAGAGGTAGAAGATAGACTAAAGGGAAGGAGTCTCAGAGCAGGGAGACTGGTCCCAGCAGGGAAACGGTCAGAACCATGAGGCTGTGTTCTGGGTCCCCGTGTAGGGGCTACTGGTAGACCAGCTGTGGGCACCACGGGCGGTCAGGGCCCTGGTGTTTAGGAACTAAGTGATTCCAGCCTCAGAAAGCAGCCAGACCCCTGGGCAGACATCCAAGTGCCTGTTAGTCATCCTGTGAAAGGAAGGGAAAACATCTTTTCTTGTTAGATTTTGCAAAATGTCTATCTTGCTTCTGAAGAGGGTGGTACTTGCAGACAAGAGTTCAGTTATACAACTTTATTCCCTTTGTTACCTTCTCTCTCTATCCAAGAACACAGTAAAACAAAGTGACAGAATCACTCTGTATTAAAACTGTGTGAAGTTTTTGTTGTAAACACCTAGTTGGTGGTCATTGAAATGGTGACCTTAAAAATACACATCTATTCAGGAGGCTTTGTATAAGTCACCTGTCCCACTGGATGGACGGTACCTCTAAGTTCAAATTAGTATGAGTTGGTACTTTCCATCATGGTCAATTATGACAACAGTCTATTCTCAGATAGGAAGACTTAGTTCTAGTCAAGGTATAGCTCTCCTCCTGTTTTCCCAGCACAGGCTAGTCCTGTGGTTACCTCTGCACCAACCGCAGCCAGTTGGAGAGTGGTCTCCTGTTCTCCCCTGCCCCCAGGACCTTCCTTTGCCTCTCTGGTGTTGGGGAGCAGAGGGGGGAAGGGAGGATGGTGATAATGCCTGGTGTGACTCAAGCTCATGAGTCTATCGGCTCAGTGCAGATTGGTGCAGGTTTGGAAACGCTTCACAGAAGAGGTTCAGCTTCCAGCAGTTTCCCTGAGTTTTGTCGCTTGCTTGTCAAGCTCAGCCGTATCTTTCGTTTGAGGCCCAAGTGGACCTCCCATCACAGCCCGCAGTTCTCTGACCCAGGTTACGGATGTCTCCATCAGATTTACCGCAGTCAGTTGTCCCAGTCTGGAAACTAGAGATGTCACCAATGACCTGGAAATGGACCAGGCCCTGGATCCCTCTGAGGCGGGCTTGGCCCAGCCCCATCCCACCCGTGAGTCCTGCTCCTCTCTCCCCTAGCGCTGGGGTGGGCAATCTTCCAATCAAGGGGAAAATACTAGGTCCCTTCTTGCAGATACCAGTGGATATCAGAAAGGATGACTGTGAGGACTCCCTTCCCTGGCGCTGGGGAAGGAAGTACCTTTGCCCTTCTGAGAAGGAAAGGAAGTGTCCTTTCCTACGTGTCATATTTGCCACATTTGGGGTAATTGTCTTATAAATTTCATGGTAAACCTGTCAACATGGATCTGTCTCCTTCACCCCAGGGCACGAGGGAGTCTCAGGGAGAGAATGGAGCCTGTTTTGGACTAGATTCCGCATTTCTGAGTAGCTTTCTTCATAATGGGCAGCATGTCTTCACCTGCCTTTTTAAAAATTAATCTCAGGGGAGCAGACAAAGGTGCCAATCAGCGTCTCCCACTACATGTAGGTGAACCCGCCCCCACCTCTCTCTCTCGAGATCCATTTAAATGATCTAATGGTAATCTTTCAAAATTGCTCTTTTGACCAGGTGGATTCCTACATCTTCCGTATCTAAAGGGAGGGTTCTGTTCCGTCTGTTAGTCCTGCTCGCTGTGGTGAAATATTTTCTTCTAGCCTTTTTTTGTGGCCCTCTTTCAGCAACTGCCTTCTTCAGGAAGCCTTTTCTTCCAATCATTCCTTCTGTGCTTTGGCGTGCTGAACACACCTGGCCCCCAATCATACCCCCACCAGTCTGTAACCTCATCTGGGGGGAAGATGGTGTTTCCCTCATCTTTGTATCCCTGGCATTTAACACAATGCCTGAAACACGATCAATGCTGAAATGTTCAAAACGTGGAGTTATAACAACAAATTCAAAGCTGTTCCTTCCAATGTGCCAGGGCAGGAAGGACAAAGAGTATCACCTTGAGGACTAATTGTGACCCATTTGTGATTAGTGCCAGTCTCCACGAGTGATCAGCAGCAGTCCCTAAAACCAGAGGGAGGGAGGTCTCAAATAGCATCAAACTATATACATCTGAATATTATTTTAAAAGATATGCAATTTTATTACTTTTGAGTGGATGCTGTCACTACTGATAGGCAAAGTGTGGCCCAGTAGAGGACCCGTTGAGCAGCTAAGCAGGGTTGGTCTTTGCTTGGATGGTAACTGGCTTGTGTAGAGGTGGGTGTTTGTGTGTTTTGTCGAGTGCTTAAGCACTGCCTTGGGGACCTTATGCGTACTACCGCTTCACAGATATTTCTTTTGCATGTGGTGGAAAGGTCAATGCTAGCCCAGCTCCTCCCCAAATTATGGCAAATTCTAAGTGGATGAAGTCAGAATTAGTGATGTTCCTATTTTGTCCTTTATTGACAGAATTTTGTGTCCTTTTGCTTTGTCTTTTTGTCTCTGGGCTTGGTGTTTGTTTTCTCTATGCATGCCTGTGTTAGTGTTGCCTGTTTTGAAATTAAAAAAACAACAACTATCATCGTTCAGAGACAGACATCATTTTAACTTCTTCAATTGTCATCAGCGGCGATGCAGAGAGCAGTGGACTCTGGGGTAAAGCTGCTAGTGCGGAACTCTGCTCTATACTGTGCCACTGTGGGCAAGTCTCTTACCCTCTCTGAATCTGAGTGTTTTCATCTGTTAAAAACAAAAGTTCATAAGGATGATTAAACAAGATCAGATATATGTTACTTTTTTATTTTTTAAAAGATTTTATATGTTGACTTTTAGAGAAAGGGGAAGGGAAGGATAAAGAGAGAGAAAGAGAAACATCAAAGTCCAGTTGCCTCTATCGTGCCCCCTCTTGGAGACCTGGCCCACAGCCCAGGCATGTGCCCTGACTAGGAATCGAACCAGCGACCCTTTGGTTCACGGGCTGGTGCTCAATCCACTGAGCTACATCAGCCAGGGGCTAAGTTGCTTTTTAAAAAAATCGTAGTGCTTGGCGTATGGTAAATGTTAGCTATATTTATGATCATAGCATTGGATCAACCATTGTAATAATGCGCACATTGGCACTTGATAAGTATTATATGAATATTATGAAATAGTAGTAAAATAGAAATTCTCAGCCGGGGTTGATTTTTTTTCCCACCAGGGGACATGTGCCAGTGTGGAGAAATTTTGGCTGTTGCAACTGGGGAGGAGGTGACACTGGTATCTACTAGGAAGAAACCAGTGATGCTGCTAAACATCCTGCCACACCCAGAATGGTCCCCTGAAAACTATGCTGCCCACAGTCAAGAGACTGTAGTAAAGGGGTGAGATCGCCTACAGGAGGCGCTATAGGAATCCTGAAATACACAAATGTATCTAAAACTGTTACATTTTTCTTATTTAATATTAAAGATGAACCGATTATTACTTTCTGTATAGAGTTATTTCCTGCTAGTAAGTGCTACCCAAGGAATTCTTTTAATAACTCAGAAAGATTTTGTTCAATTGCTTTATGGGTGTGAAATGTGCTTCTTTGCTATTCCGGTGGAATCATCCTCATGGAGTAAAATTTTAAAATTTAATCATTGGGCATAAGAGGTTTATCTGCCTTAGTGCTTGCTACTCATATTTGTTGTGAGTTTTCAATAGTTGCCAAACTCCCCACATACAGCGGAATCAAAGAAGAGGGAAGTTATTTGTATATACACCTGTTTTATTGGAGGGGACAAGTCACAGAAAAGTAGAACTGTGTTTTTTTAAAGCAAGACCCACAGACTCCCTGCTCAGAACATCACACATTCCAGTGCCAGGAGATTCCTGTATTGCACCTAAGATGTGTCGAGTCAGAATCTTTGGGGGATAAGGCCAGGGACTCTGTCTTTGCCAAAAGACTCCCAGTGATTCCAGGCACTTTGACGCTGGAACCACTGGAATACAATACAGAAGGGTGTCAAAGGGTAGCAGGTAGCTCTGTGTGTCTGTGGTCTTCGTTTTTACATCAGGCATTATGTGAGCCCGGATTAGAATGTACAATTCGCCAGAGCTCTTTGGTTTAGAATTTTCTTTTCTTTTTGCCCTGAAATGTCCTTCAAAGTATTTCGGTATCTAAAGGTATTAGTTCCACATTCAGTAAAGGAACTCGCCGTTGAGCTCTTGGTGAGGCTGTGGACAAAGGCAAACGGATTCTACATTTAGAATGTTCTGTGGTGCTGAGTTTATGACACACTCATTCTTGCCCCTCTTAGAATGGCCAGGGTTTATAAGGCAGAGAACAGTTTACTGTATTCTAGCCTTTCACACTGGGTAAAATTTAGGATTGTTTATGTGTCCCCGAGGAAAGATAATATATCTAAAAGCACATTTTTCTTCCTTCTTCGCACATCAATTCTTAAGGTAAAATAACATCACACCTTTAGTTCTTATGTTATGAGTTAGTACACCTTTCCAAGTGCCAATGTAAAGTCCACTGATGCTAATTGCTAACAGGAATTATATGTTTTGAGAGGAGAGTGACAGGGGGAGCAAATTAACTCAGACCTAATTTGCATGCCCTTGCCAAGTTTGAATTGGACCAATTTGCAACCTGAATTATCTCTGTAGCCTTGATAGAGTTTATAATAATGCTGAAAGTTTCTTAGCTCATGGCAGCGCCTTTTTCATAAAGACACATTCACAGCTGCAGTCAGGGTGCCTCGTAACACATTGCTAATAATTGGGCTAATAAGATTTTAAAGTTAATTAAAAGCATGGGAAAACCCATAAAGTCTGATGCAGCTCAAACTGGTTGCTGACCAAGCACAAATGCAAAGAGAGAAGAAGGGTGAAACTGTTCATTAGTGACTTACCACTGATGGTCTTTTTAATTTTTTGGGGGGGAGGTAAAAAGTGACCATTCTTGCATTTCCCTTAAAGCAATTGATAACCATCTAATAAAAAATATCCATTACCCATGATCTCATTTCTTTTTTTTTAAATAGAATTTCCTAAGTCAGCCACAGTGGTGACGCATAAGTAATTTATCATTTTGTAAAATTTACTTTCCACGAGAATCTGGGGCACGTTCGACGTCGCTTCATCGTCCAGAGGGAACCTGAATGCTCTCGCCTGGCTCTCCTTGTCCAGTTGTAGTTCCCACAACCTCTCTTAGTACCAGGACTCCAGGACCAACATGGTGAGTGCTAATGTAATTCCTGTCTGGCGTTTCAAAGGCCCGCCAAGCTTCTCCAGTACTAGCCTGCCTCTCGCACTCCCTGTGTGTGCTCTTTCAAAGAACGGTTCTTCCTGCAGCTCCGTACAGAGCAGCCGCCCTGGGTCTCCAGGGCTAAGGTGCCACGTGCCACAGTGGAGAGGGGGGCAGCCTTCGGAGTGCATGCTGGTTTCAGTGCTCCATCCGGAAGCAGAACAACAGAAGGGGTAGAGTCCAGCCGGGGTGCTGTACATACCCTTCTGTGGATGCCAGAATCTTGATACCTCTGCCCGACTTTTGAGCTAATTTGAAAGGCTGCTTGTCCTCGAGTCCCTCAGAATGGTATGTTCTGGTCCAGTACACCCCAATATATGATTTGAAATTCTGAAGTCATGTTTTTCTTTTACAAAGGTTCTAGAATAATCACTCTGAGCACTAAACCCAGATCGCCTTCCCATAAATTATGCTAGAGCCTGTTCTGATAGGTTCTAGTTTGGTATTCTTCTTTAGTAACTTGGATCATTAAAAGAAACGCACACGTGACTTTCCAATATGAGCCTATGTTGAATTTAGGTTATCTGCATTTTGAAGTCCTGTCTTCACCCCTTCCCTCCCATCCTCCCCTTTCAGTGAGTGTGAAATTGTTGGTAGATCAATAGTGGGCTTTTGCATGGTAAACTATATTACTTCTCACTTATTGGGCATGTATTTTATTTTCTAGCATCAGATTCTGATCTGAGCAGCTCCTGCTGCCCTTCTAGGGGACTGTCAGCCTCCAGGTGTGCATTCTCGCCTCCTATAGAAACAACTGTGATACAATCGCTCACTTCTGCCCTGGCCTCAGGCTGTTTGGAGCAAAGCCTCCCTACAGCTAAGGGTTGCTGTGGAACTAGATCCTGGCCGCTGCTGCAGGCTGTTCAGCTTGGCAACGTATCCCTAAGGGAGGCCACGTTCCTTTCCCCTCTCCCTTTTTCATTCTTGCCAGCTGGAATGTGAAGGTGGCGGCTAAAGCTGGAGCCACCATCTCGGACAGAGGGGACCTAGGGAATGAAACCATGGACTGAGGAGCAACAAGAGAGAAAGCACGTGGGTCCCTGGCACTGCCGCAAGCCATATGGCCCTGAACCACTTAGTACCAACTTTTTTGGGGAGAGATAAGTGAATATTATCTTGCATATGTTGGTTTTTCCATTACTGCCAGTTAAACTGAATGCTGTGTACTTTGTGTCCTTCAGCTCTCAAAAGCTCTTTTACAAACCGGCTCCTTACTGTTTGCAATTCTTTCAAAAAGGCCTAAAGCCCATCATCTCGCAGTTTGTTAAAAGAATGAATGAACATGAGACTCTGAAGCGTTATAATACATTGACTTAGATATTCCCTAAAGGTATAAATGACTGACACCATACTCAGTACACAGCTTCCCATATTGAAACAGTTTTCCATAAGACTGAGGCTGGGAGGAACAAGGATCAGAAATTTATCTAGCTTTACTTCTGTTTTATGGACACTATTAAATGGAGATCTTGATTATGTGATCAAGATCTCTATTCTTTTTCACATATTCTCTTGATCTTTTTATGTGAAGGAGAGATTGATCTGTTTATGTGAAAGAAGGGAAGAAAATAAATCACATGTTGAAATCTTTTTCAATTTTGTTCAAATCAAATAAAAGTTCTACTAGTGACCAACAGAGTCAGGTAGTTACTGAGTATTATTATTAAGTACCTCTCTTATTCAACAGTCTACACGGAGGTTCTGTACAGGCAGTCAGACAGGGGACCTCCTTTTAAAGAAGTAAAAATGTAGTTAGGGAATATCTTAGCTTAGGTGCTTCAGAAAAGCAGGCCCTGAGATGAGGATTCAGATACTAGCAGTTTGTTTGTGAGATGCTCCAAGGGAGCATGGGAAGGAAGGGAAGGGAGGTGATGAAACAGGTCAAAGTTCTAAGCAACCAGGACACAGTCACATCGAGAATCTTCTGAGGAACTGTGTGGAGCGCAGCTCAGGATCTTCCCACCCAGGGTGAGGAAGCTGGGGCATCACCCACCAGCTCACATCCTTTATTGATTGAGGGTCGCTCCTGAAGATGTCGGCTCGTTGGTGTTTCTGGCCCATCTTGTGCCCGGCCTGAGAACACTGCTGCGGGGAGGCAAGAGATGCGGGTGCTGGGGATGAGAAACCGTGAGCTCGTATGGGGACTGGGCTCTGAGCTGAACGTGACTTCTGGTGTTGTCCAAGGGGCTAGGAAGAAGGCACCAACATCTACAACATCCATCCCCTGCACCGTTTAGTCCACTCCGTCCTGTCATGTAGAGAGAGCGGCCACCATAAGGCTACCTAATCAATGCTTGATAGTATAATCTTAGCATTTCTAAGGGAGGGCGGGTCCCTGAGGGCCATGCTAGTGGAGGAGGGGTTTGTGTATGATATGAAAATCACTTTAGCCTTGAAGGCTGACCAGGACTTAGATAAGAGGGGAGAAGAGGAGGAAATGCATATCAGAATGAGGCATGTCATGGGCAAGGGTTGGATATGAAACTGTGAAAAGTACAGTCTGTGAGTTGGTGGTTGGAGTTCAAAAGCCTAGAGCAGGAGGTAAAGGTGAAAAGTATTAAGGAATTTTAAAAAATTTATTGAATTTATTGGGGTTACCTTGGTTAATAAAATTATACAGGTTTGAGGTATAAAATTCTGTAAGACATAATCTGTATATTGTATTGTGCGCTCACCACCCAGAGTCACGGTTCTTTCCATCACCATTTATCCCCCTGTTACCCCCTCTATGGGGACCTTATAATTCAGACTAAGTGTTCTGGCGTGACGTCTTGCCAAGACATTCTTTTCTATTTAATGGGACTAAATTTATATATAGTTAAAATTTCTAGTCCCAATTTAATGGAAAATATTATATGCTCTTACAGGAGTACTTTTCAAGCAACTGTTCTGAACCTTTTAAAAAATCCTATGATGGCAGACATAGAAAAAAATGGCGTTGGGGTGCAGCACACATTCCTAGATAGGCTGTTTCTAATTTCCTGTATGTTAGCCCCGCCCTCTTATCTTTAGTTCAAACATGGCTGTCAGAATGCAGGCTCACGACAAGAAAGGCATTAGCATGATGGAAAACAACCTAATTCCATAAAAATACAATAATTTTCAAACGTTGGTTCTCTGATGCTTATGGAATAACAAATTATCTGTGGTACCCTTCAACACTCGCCGTGACATTCCAGTATCTCTAACAGGATGTCTGACGACCATCTTGAAAATCAAGGTTGCAAATGAGTGACCCGCAGGTAGAAACCATCAGAAACCTTTTTGTGATTGTCTCACAGTGTTGGTCTCAAAGAGATGGAGGAGAGGGTCCCTATGACACTAAGGGAATGACAACAAGCTTCCTTCATAGAACCAGGAGTCAAGCGGGAGTCAAAACCCAGGGCTTTTGGTCCACCGTGCTGCAAATATCCTTGCACTCCAACATTCCCACACGGGACCTCGCTGGAGCGGAAGTGCATGGCTGCACCTGGAGGGGCCTGTGGTCCCCAGTTCATCCCTCCAGACTGCCTTCACTCTTGGGCTTAACTTGAATGGTTTGTAGACATTTGAGGGTGAAATGCCACTTTGGAGGATAAAAGGGACCCCTGGTTTCTGGAGGCTCCCAGAGCCACCTGGCTGGTGCTTGGCCTTGGAGTCTGAGAGCCTGTGTTTTCCATCGATACTTAGGCAATTGCTGGGTAATCTCCACAAGAACATCTGTAACTGCAAAGACCTGTGTATCTTAGTGAAGACTATTTTCTAGCTCCATAACCCTTCTATCAAATGTACTTTTCTGTCTCTTATGAGCCATTTTTCCTTCTCTGTGAGAATATAATGAGTATTGTTAAAGCCCCTTCAATTTGCAAATCTAGTTAAGGTCATATAAATGCTCGGTTAAGACAGGATCAGTTTTGTTAGTTGATTGTCAGCTGGGTCAGTAGCCTTTATTTATTCAACAAACAACAGCTATTCATTGAGAAGCTTTAGATGACCAGGCATGGTTTTAGGTGCTGAGAATATGACAATGAACTCCACAGAAGTCCCTGCCCTCAGTAAATGTACATGTATATTCTAGCTGGAGAAATACTATCATAGACAAATAGATATTTGATGTGTCAAATGGTAAAGTACTTGGGAGAAAGCAAAGCCAGGTAGACGGAGGGTGGGAGGTATGCCCTTTTACACAGACTGAGAGGGAAGTCCTTTCTGAAGAGGTGGTGAACCACAGCCGTGATGGTTCTGCAAGGAGAAAGGTATGCAGAGATTTGAGAGAAGAGTATCTCAGTTGTGGGAGCAGTAAATTCAGTGTCCTGAATTGGGTGTGTGCTTGGAATTTTTTTTTTTTAATTAGCAAGGAGGTCAGTGTGGATGGAGCTCAGTGGAAAGTTAATGGGAAATTATATTGGAAAAGGGGTTGGGGGTCAGATCATGTAGTGCTTATAGGCAAGAATAAAAAATTGCATTGTATTCTCAATAGTGGGTTTTGAGCAAAGAAGTGACATGATATGAATCATTATTCAAAAAGATTATTCAGACTGCTCTGGGGGAAACAATTGATGAAAGTGGACATGGGGAGACCAGTTGGAGAACTATTGCAAAATGGTGTCTTGGGTTTGGATGTAGCAATGAAAGTGGTGAGAAGGCGGTAGAGCTGATAGGTTTGCTGATGTAAGGTGTGACCTAAAGACAGGCATTTTCATTGGTAGACTCCAAGACAGGTAATGCTGCAGGGATGGAAGTTTTGAGGGTGTGGATGGGGATGGAAATGAAGAGTTTGGTTTTAGACGTGTTAACTTTGAGACGCTCGTTCAACTTCCAAGTGGATATATCAGATAGGCCTTTTCAAATACAAGTCTGATGTTCAGGAGAGAATTTGAGGATTCAGAATTAAATGGGGGAGCCATCACTGTATTTAAAACCTATGGAACTGACTGAGATTCTTTTTGAAGTGAGCATGCATAGGAAGGAGGTCCAGACACTGTACTCTGGAGGGAAGACTGAGAATAGATGATTGGGTTTGACTCGTTGTTGGCATAGGCAAGAGCGGTTTCAGTGGATGAGGAGAGCCTGATTGAAGAGGAGAATTGAGAGTGGGAGGGCGGCACACAGAAGCAGTGAATTCCCACCATTCTGTGGCAGGGAACAAAGAAATGGGACAGGGAGAGATGGCCACATGCTCCACGCTGACGCTTCAGGCTTTCTCATTCCTCATATTCACCTGCAGACCCTAAGGTGTGGTTGGGGAACTTATGGCATGTTTTATGCATAAGCCACACATCCGCTTTCATCTTTTTTTTCCTGTTGGCTACTAATCTTGATTTTCTGAATCCAGGCCCTTGTCACTGCTCTCTGTTCATTGCTTTGGTGCTGCCTTGGCCAGCCCACGGTTATCACTCATGTGCTAACAGTGACCTACCTTGACTAATGACATTCCTTGGGCCTCTGTTTCTGTCTCTGTCTCACCATCTTTGCTAATACAGGTATGGGTGTCGTCTGCACTGTGGCACCTGGTTGGCCTGGTAAGTTGTCTCCATTAGAGCCAGGCTTCCTGTTCCAGCTGAGACTTACTGATAGGCTTTGTCAGTTTAGCAAATCACATCCATTCTAAAACGTCAGTTAAAATTTTGTGTTTTCGGGCAAACAATTTTCGTCTCTTATGGGAGTCCTTTCATATATTTGTGTAAGTCTTTAATTTCTGAAAAAGAGAAAACATGTATATATAGAAAATGACATTGAGTTAGATTTCCTAACTTGCTTATCTTGCTAATACCCCCATGGTTTTTGAGCATGTCTGTCTGTCTGTGCTGGGAAATAGAGTCCTCCAGGCAAGAACTTCAGAGGAGATACTGCTGGTTAGCTCAGATGTCTAGTATTTGTCTCCGTTTCCATTTCTTTCCTCTCTGGAGATCATTCTTAGGGGACAGTTCCAAGTCTCAGGCAGAAAACTGAGAGGACTCTCCTCCTTTCTCATGCTGATCAGATTCACAGAAGTAACTTCATTTTGAAAGTAGGGTTTTCAGTGAGCATAGATCAAGTGGCACTCATGTAGAGGCAGAATTTTAGACTTTCCTCGTGGCGCTGGTAACACTCTTCAAAGTGGTTTTTGCTGAACTCCCCGAACCCTGAGTCTGAAGATAAGGAGAGCTATACCTGTTATTTCTCCTACCATAATTTATAATCTTCTTAGGTCTCCCTGTTTTGAAGTTTTTTATTTTTAATCAACTTTAATTTTGCTCCACCTGAAAGGAGTGTTATGAAGAGTTAAGAGTTTTGTAGCTTATTATTTATTAGAATATATTGAGTTTTATAATAATTTTCGCAAATGGTAATTGTTTATTTTGACTACATATACCCTTTGACAAAAGAGCATACAAAGCTCAGATTATCCAAATTCTTCTAGGATTATAGATTAAAATGTAAACTCAGATGACCTTTGCAAGTCCTATTAGTCCTCTTCAAGCCCTTTACCTAGAAGAGGAGTAGTTTAGTTTACTCATCAAAATGACAACAACAACAACAACAAATGCCCATTTACAAAATGAGCCTTGTGTTATAGAAGCCAATGAAGCTGCAGTTTCTTGCTTTTTAGAAACCCCAGATTCAACCTTTCTATCTCTTTAGTTGAACAACTTTTCCTTCTGTGCTTACCTTCGAATGTTCTGTAATTATTTCTCATATTATCAGGCAGTTCTGCAATATTCCTTTTTCTAATAGGAAATATGCAAATGGAAGTCTAATGTTTAGACCTTTGTCCCTAGTACTCCACTAGCTTAAAAACTGGCATTGCCAGGAGAAAAATATGTGTCAAGTACACATAACATCAAGACAAGTGGGCCAACCTAAAGCTGATGCACCAGGTCACAGCTTAGACCATAAATGCAGGCAGGGGCCCCTTGGGTGAGGCCATGAATCAGGAGAGGGTCTCTCTCAGCCACGCAGGAGGCCAGAGAGGAGGTTGTCCTAAGCCTAGTAGGAAGTCAACTGCTACTGCTCAAGAAAAGCTCCAATTCCATTATTTAACAAGCTTCTGAGGCTTTTAATGAGCAATACAACTGAATAAATGGATGATAACCAAATAGGAAAGCACCACTTTCAGCCCAGACTTGAAGGAACCTGACCCAGCCTGACCAGTTTATAATGACCGTGTATGTTGTAGTTAAAACAAGCAATTTACCAGACCTTGACAAAATTTAAATTTCAGCACAGAGGCTTAGAAGGAGAATTTTTCTAGTCTTTGAAGGACTGACTTCATTTTCCTTGTTGAATTTCATTTAAGTTCTGGGTCCAGAAGAAAAAGCAATTTAATTCTCTCTGTTCAATGTAAGTGATTAGTAAAGGAAACACTACATTTTGTTTTGATATAGATCACACCCATTGGAAACCAAGGTCACATGGCTCAATTCATATCCTCAACGTTTGCTTGGTTTCCAGTCTCTGCGACCTGTGGGTGGGCAGAGAATGCAGGCTTACCCTACACTTCACTTCTAGCAACGATTTTTATTGAATGTGCATGACAATTTTCTTATTAATACAAAGGTGTTTTCTATTTAGTGTCATGAAAGGGTGTGAATATTTTATGCTAAATGCCACCTCGAAGGTGGAAAAAGATGGAAAACCATAATAAAGTTAGATAATCGGTGTGAAACTAGAGTTTAACCTGAGGCTTGAAACTTTTTCCAACTTGTATTGTGATATGAACTATTTGTGTAATTCTTTAGGGTATTTCCAGGCATTTTATCGAGATGGGTGTATTGATCAGTCAACCCTTTTTGCTTGTTTGGGAGGTGGGCTGCACACAGCCTAAGAATGTGCAAAAACTACACCACACGTCAGGACTTCCAAACCTCACCGATGTGGTAATAAAATCAGAACTTCCAAAATAATGCTCCTTACCCCTCCATCGCTGAGATTAGCCCTACTTTCAAATTCAAAAACAGGATCTTGTTGACAAACCAAAGTGGAAGTTAGGAGCTCATGAGTCCTAGTTAAGTTAATTCAAACTGAAGCTTACTATAGCAGGAACAGAATACGGAATTGCCAAACCCAACTTTAGATGTAAATTTCATTCTATGATAAGAAATTATTTTAAAGTAATCTCGATGAGACTATATAATAACATTAAAATGTAAAACATAACTGGGAAGTGATATGGTTACATTATAAGAATTAAATAACATGCATTTACCCAATTATACCAGGAGAAGCATATGCTAACTTGCTGTAGGACCCACCCAAAGTCCATTCACCGAAGAGGCTTCCTGTAAAGAGATTTGCCCAAACCATTTTCTAAGTTTTACCTTTTACAGGCTTTCTCTGTACCTCTTTCGGTGGGTCTTTCGTTTCTCATGGAATGAATGCATTCACCCACCAAACTCAGGGAAGTACCCAAAGGGTATAAAACCCACACTCTGTCCTCCTCAAGTTTACATTCCGGTTGAAGATAACATGCATGAAACACATTTGAAGTGACTGTGTAATTGGGTGTTTGAATTGGTCCTGTAGTAACTAGGAGACCCGAGGGGCAGTGTGATTGGAATGTGTGAAAAAGGTATTTGTGAAGAAGTTAGGATTTGATGGATGAAGGAGATCTGAAAAGGAGGAGAAAGGGTAAAGTAGAGTGGAGACAGGACAGAAATAAAAGTGAGAATAAGGGAATGAGCTCAGAATGTATTCATTCAATAATTTTTATAGGCTGCCTCAGAAGAATGTGGTAATAAATAGGATGCAGTCTGGGCTCTCATGAAGCTTCCATTCAAAAGGGCAATGTGGTAGGCAATAAAACAAATAAACAAGATATTTTTAGATTGTAAGTGTGCCATTAATGAAATAAATAGGCAAAGTGATAAAGTCAAATAACTGAGAATTTGTGTTTCTCAAGATTTTAATGTGCTTAAGAATCTCTTAGGGGTCTTATTAAATTTTTGATTGTGATTTGGAAAGTCTGGGCTGGATCTGAGAGTCTGCATTTTCTAAAAGATCCCAGGTATTGCCGATGCTGCAGGTCCATGGACCACACTTAGTGTGGCAAAGCTTCAGGTTGTGTGAACTGAGACTCTTGGCAAAATAAGACTGGTTGGAGCACAGGAATCCTGGTAAAGTGGGGTGGGGAGGAAGGATGAAAGAGAAAGTTAAGAGGAAGATTCGGAACATACTGAGGAGGGCCTAGAATGCCAAGGTTAGGAGTCAGGACTTTGCAGCAAGGATTGAAGATGTCTATTGTGGCAGGTACATGCAGGATGGGTTCGAGTAGGCTTGCGGCTGTCATGGCAAGGCACGCATAGAAAATGATGCTGTCACTGTATAGTGGAGAACAGTGGGCTTCTGCTTGGAGCAATCTGGGTTAAAAGAACAAAAGACACAGGATTACAGAGATCCAAACCTGCCCGAGGAGCCCCTTGTGGATGGAAAGGAAGAAGCGAGCAGGAGAGACAACTGAACAGAAAACCATTTTTGTTCAGGATGTTGTGAGTGTTTGGTCATCCACTGTGCAGAGGGAGATGGTTTTAGGGGCAGTGGGACATGCAAGACTCCAGCAGGCAGTTGAACGTACATGACTGGCACCCAAGTGAGAGTTCTGCGTAGCTGTTAAAAGATTGTTTAATCAGACCATAGGAGTTTAAGATGTGTAAACACATGATTTCTTTCATGGCAAAAGCATGAAGAAAAAAGATTATTAAGACTTTGGGGAGTATTCACAGTTTATGGAAGAAGGAAGAGGAGCGCATGGAGAAGGTGGGAAGGGGATGGAGAGAGATTTAGGAAGATTGGGGAATTGTCAGGGGTAAGTAGTCCCTGTCCAATACAGTTCCTGGACACTGTGTGGTGACAGGGCTGTCGTCACAGTCCTTATAGACAGGCACATTGTGAAGTCTTTATTTCTCCTGCTTCTTGCCTTCCTCCCCAACAGCTCTTCATTAGACCACGGCCACGTGGTCCAACTCTCCCTGAGAAGTGCCTTCTGTCTCTGTGGGAGAGGGGCCGGTGAGCAGGAAGAAGCCATGCCTGGACCAGTGTGGCATCTGACCTCACACAGCTCCTGTAGCCCCAGAAACCCACAGTTCTCCCCGGGATGCACGGCCAATCTGAAGGCACACCTGAGGGCAGTGAAAGGGAGGGAGCTGTCCGTTGTCTTTGCTTGTATTACAGAACAGTGGCGTCCTGAAGAGACTCAGCAATTTATGAGAGGAAATGAAATCTGTTACCAGTACCCTAAGAATAAGAACCTACACTTTCTTGACTTTCGTAGTGGGGATCTTGCCACTGCAGCTGAGATGAATAGTGAAGCATGTTAAATATAGAGGGTATATGTAGCCTGTCTTGTTTCTGAGTGGATGGGAGCCTTGGATTTTGCATTCATTGACATTAGTCTTTAGCCTTTCTGGATTCAGGACATAAGGTGACATTTTTATGCTGACTGTATTCTGCATGTTATGAATAGGGAAAAACCTTCGGTGAATGTTTTGGGCACCTCCACACTGAAATACTAGGTGGCAGTCTAACACTACCTTTGGGTGTTTAGATTGCACGTCTGGTTTTTGAAATGGCATTTTAATGAAAATTAAGGATATTTTAAAAATAACTTTAAGAGGCAGCTTAACAGAAATAAATAAATGATGTGTGTTACATTTTAAATTGCCTTTCCCCCAAACTCTACAATCAGTTGCATGTGTAATATGCAATTGAAACTTAAGACTTAGAAAAATAAACAAAGGAGATAGATACAGTTTTTTGTAGAAGAAATACATATGACAAGAAATACAGGCAAAAAACACTTAACCTCTAATAAGAAAGAAAATTCAAATTATATGAGAACATTTTTATTACCTCTCAATTTGACAGGATTATTTTCAAAAGTTCTATCTGGAAGAAAAATTACGGATGTGGTCAAAGATTTATGTAGAAGTATCTTCCTCGATGTTTTGTGATAATCTGAAGACATTTTTGCTTAGAAAGTGGTATTTCTTAAAATGGAATATTATACAGTTTTGATTTATAACATTTGACTTTTTAGTTGGCCTCTAATAAAGTTACACTAGTTATTGCCAAGTAACATAAAAATGCAAACAGGTACTTGTTAAAAACATACTGAGAAGGAATGCATGTTACCCCCCGTTGGGAGGACAGAGTTTGTTGTACAGCTGGGGAGAGTCAGGAGAATTGACCAGCTCTAACTGTATTTAAGTAGCTCAATGCCTGGGCCGATGGTGAAGGAGCAGACTCATGGCCGGTGGACCACTGGTCCACTTCAGGCGGTTTTCAGAATTGCGTGAGTGCCCGTGTCGGGACTTCACACCACACAGAGGGCAGCCTTCCGCTCCTGGATATCTCAGTGGCCACTGAGAAAGAAAGAAAAGAATTCAGAAAATCAGAAAGAAACCCAAATCTCCCTCCTGAGTGATATTAAAATATCATCATCTATAAATATTTTGCCACATTGACAAATGTGTTAATTTTGTTAACACATTCTTTCCTATGAGATGTGCTCTTTTTTGTCAATAGCAGAAGATTACAACTGCCTGGCTTGTCATTTGCTTTCTGTGATGATATGGAGTAAACAAGAGTAAGGAAAAGTCAGTAAGATTGCCTGGCCCAAGAGGTTACTTGTTGCATTCTACTAGAAATATAAGCATTGGATGTTTAATTTATCTGTTCACTTAATTTATTGATTCAATTTCTTGTTGCCTTTATTGTGGAAATAGTAGATAAAAATGAAGGAAACCTTTGGCAAACTGGTCTGACATCTTGACAACTGTAAAGTATGTAGAATATAGAGACTCAATCTTGGAATCCAGTGCCCATTATACATTTTTGGGTGAATATTTTTTAAAAAATAAGAGCCACATATGGTTCCAAATGAAAAATATAATTACCTAGCAAAATCAAATTTCTTCTGCTGTCATTTAACAGGTCGGAAGTATGACTTCTTGAAAACCTGGTTGGATAGTAACTTCTGCAGTGATTATGCTTTCAGCAATTTATATTTATGTATTTATTTTTCCTGTGAATAACAGAACAGCTATGTCAAGATGCCCACTGATAGTATTTTTCTAGATCCTGTCCTTTGATAAGGAAACAGACTGTGAGACCTCTAGGTTCTATCTTAAAATTTGACCGTGGTTAGAAAACCGCATCACCAGCCACACAGATTCTTTTCTGCACCGCTGAGATGCGTGGGTGCGTCCTGTTTCCCGGCTCTCAGACAGCTGATGAGGTCCTACCCTTCGGGTGACATGACAATGCTGCGGACCTATTGTGATCGTTTCCATGGAGAATCTTATAATATTCAATGGGGGAGAAATGCTGGTACTTATCTGCCCTCCCCAAGTGCTCTCTTGCACAGATGAGCTTGCACACTTGAATGGCTTTCCAGTATAGGTCAAAACCTGCCCGCTCTAACGAGACAGAGGAAACAACAGATTCTGTTACAATGGAACACAAAAAGGCTTATAATATTATTCATTTTTTTAAAAATGTGTATACTTGAAACAAGTGTTTAGTCTGCCCTTTATTTGTACAATTAATAAGGTGGACAGTGGAGGAAAAGGAATTAGGTGGATTTTAGTAAATGCAAATTTTCAGAGAATCTGGAATGTTGGGGAGAGCAGATGTTTGTCTTTCATTTTTTTACATTTTAAACGTTTCTTTTTAAAATTCTATTAAACTCTCTGGGGTGACACTGGTAAATAAGATTATGTAAGTTTCAAGTGTACAATTCTATATTACAGCATCTATGTATTGCATTGTGTGTTTACCACGAGAAGTCAAGTCTTCTTCAGTCAAGATACTTTTGAGCCCTGGCTGGTGTAGCTCAGTGGATTGAGCACAGGCCTGTGAACCAAAGGATCGAGGTTCGATTCCCAGTCAGGGCACCTGCCTGGGTTGCAGGTCAGTTCCCAGCAGGAGACACATGAGAGGCAACCATACATTGATATTTCTCTCCCTCTCTTCTTCCCTTCCCCTCTAAAGATAAATAGACAAAATCTTAAAAAAAAGATACATTTGATCCCCTTACCATCTTCCTGTCTGTAACCACCATATTCTTGTCTGTGTCTATGAGTGTTTTTGCATATCTTCTACAATTACATTTCAGTGAAACCTGAGGTCATCTTAATAAAAATGCTGATGCTTTGTAAAGGGTTGCAGAACTTCTCTTTTGTTTGTATGAATTTACTCATTTATGTAATCTTTGTGTCACGGGCCTGCATTACTGATTGTTCAGGGTTATTTCTTGCCTCTATTTGTACTTTTTCAGAAACATAGGAGATGAGCTCTATTTGATTTCCTGGTACCTCAGTAACTTCAGAAGCTGTGGGGTGCTGAAGGGACCACTTGATCCAGCCCTCTCATTTTACAAGCGAGGAAAGCAAAGCCTGAGGACACATAGGTGTCTGTTCAAGGCCAAGGGCAGAGCTGAGACAAAGATCAGAGTCTCCAACCTGCCTGAAGCAGGGTGATTTTCCTCCTTCACCATTTTTGCCTCCCAGGTACTTTTCTCTTCTCAGAATTTTTCTCAAAAAAATCTCAAAGCACCGTATTCATAGCACTGATCACTAACATAATTTTATGTGTATATATGGGAGTATTCGATCCAAGTCTATCTTCCCCACTAGACTGTACACTGCATTGGTGAGCATAGCAATTTTGTCTGCTTTTGCTGACCATTGGCTTCCTAGTGCCCGCACAGTATCATATGCTTTTTAGGTATTCAGTAGCTCCTTTTTGAAAATGAACGAGCGAATGGATGAAGTTGGGTGTAATAGAGTTTTCAGCCTGAGGTCAGTCGGATGACTGTTTGGGTGTACCATTGGGCTCTCAGGAAGGGCAGGACAAATAGGTGGAATGAGTTGAATAGTGTCACTGAGTTTTGTACAATCGGACATGGAAAGTAAGGCTCTAAAGACAAGTTGGTTTTCAAACACACAGAGCCAGAGTTACCATTTCTCCTTTTTGTAAAAATGGAAGCGTTAACTTCAGAATTTTATGATATTTAATATCTTACGTGCAGTCAAATGTATAATTTTGAGTGCACAGTTCAATGACTTTTGATAAATCTGTCATCCCCCTGACCAGCACCACATCAATGGAGATATACCGGTCCCTATCTATTGTCACTGTCTGAATCAGGTGGGTGTCTTGATGTCATTACTCATTGGTCTTCCTCCTTCCACCCATGTTCCATTCTTCTCCAATGACCAGACTGATTCAGTTATTACCTAAACTGGATTATTTGATTCTACTGCTTACAAGCCTCCCGGGGCTTCCAACTATAACGGAGTAAACCCATGTTCCTCACTATGGCCCAAGAAGTGTTGTGTGATTTGGTCCTTGCCTGGATGCTAGTCTCATTTCACACCATTCTTCCTCTTACATTCTCTGTTTCTGCAATGCTTTTCTTCCTTCAGTTACTTGAACTTGCCAAGTTCTTTCTTACTGTAGACGCTTAGACTGAAACAAGCTTTTTCCATTTGTTATCCTTCGGGTCCGTGATAAGCAGATGACAGCCTCCCGAAGATGTCCAAATCCTGACCCCCAGACACTGTGACTGTGTTGTGTCAGGTGAAAGAGGAACTTTGCAGATTTGATTAAGGATCTTGAGCTGTGCAGTTATCCTGGGTTAACAGGTAGTCCCTGGGAATCACAAGTGTGATAACCAGTGACAGAGGAGGCAGGTGGGTCAGAGTCGGAGACGGCCAGGTGAGGCAGGAAGCCGAGGTGTTATGATCTCTGGCTTTGAAGATGAAAGGAGCCATAGCTCAGTATGCGGGCAGCCTCAAGAAGTTGGCAAAGGCGAGGACTGGATTTTCCCCAGAGCCTCCAAAGGAACACAGCTCAGCAGTTGTCTTGATTTTAATTGCATAAGACTCATTTTAGACTTCTGATCTCCAGATAAGTGTGTAGGATAATAATGAGCTGTTTCATGCCACTACATTGGTGGTTATTTCTCACAGCAGCATAAGAAACTAACATGAGTTCCCTGCTTAAGATGTCATCTTTATGGGGACACCTTTCTCCAACAGCCTCCTCTACAACAGAACCCCGTACTCCCTCTTTCCCCTGCTCCCCCCCATTCCCACCCAGTAGTCTCTGCATCAGTGCCGTGTTGCATGCCTTCATAGTGAGACTCATCCCTGATGGGCATCTTTCACTGGGTCTTTGTCATCTTCTCTCGAATGTGTTCTCCGAGGCCAGGGATAATATCTCGTTCACCATCGAGTCGTCAGGAACTAGTGCCTGCAACTTCGTAATTATGTGCTTACTAAATATTTATAAATGAGCCAGGTCTGTGCTGCCCGATACAGTAGCCTCTAGTTGTACGTGGCTATTGATCACTGGCAACGTGGCTCGTGAGATGAACTGCAAGTAGAAAATACCAATTTTTAAGTCTCCACGTGAAAAGCGAATGTGAAATATGTTTATATTTTAAAAGCTAATGTTTTGAATACATTATTTAAATATACAGGGTCTGGCACAAATAACACCCCTTTTTTATCACAAAAGCATAAGCAGGTCATTCTGTAACATAACAGCACACTCAAGCACAGCGTATGACATTTCAGGTGACATGTTCAGACTGCTGTCCATCTTGTGTGAGACACTCACGTTCCCTGCCAGCCACACTCAAACAAGCCTGGCTTCTGCTGGGCCCTGTATGTCAGCATTTCTACCTTAACTACAAGTTGCAATATATTTTGGAAGTATTGGATTACATAATGTATTATTTAATATTAAATTATTAAACATAGCTTCACCTGCCTTTTTTCCTTTTATTAAATACTGCTACTGGAACATTTAAAAATCATGTGTGGGGGGCTTACATTCTAGGTCTAGTGGACAGTGCTTATTTGGATTGTGAGTTTCTTGAAAGAGAAACCTTATCGTATGACAAAAAATGCTTCACCAAGAGTGGCTTTTCAGTAACGTTTGCTGTATCATATTTGTTTGATGAAAGTTATTTTATTAAAATATGTATTATTGTACCAATGCATGTAATTTGGGAGAAAAGAGAAGGTTTGCATTTAACAATTTTAACCGACTATATTTGTGGCTACATACAATTTTTCACCTGATGAATGTTCTAGTTGCTTTAAAAGTAACACTGTTAATAAATGTTATAAATTAGTACCTGAAAATACAGCTAGATGGCAAAATGTTACATTAGACATTTTTGTATTATTTGGTAGAATGGAATTCGACCTTTAGGGGTACAGCTTTTTACAAAACATCCAGTTTTTAATGAAACATTTAAAGCCATATCTAAGGAAATCCATTCGGCCAAGTGTCCCCAGCCTCTAGGCTGGGGACTAGTATCGGTCCAGGCCTGTAGGGAACTGGACCACACAGCAGGAGGTAAGCTTGAACGCAATGCCCTTGAATCATCCCTGAACCATCCACCTCAACCTTGGTCTGTGGAAGAATTGTCTGTCACGAAACCTGTCCCTGGTGCCAAAAAGGTTCACAGGGTTCACAGTACTGGTCCCTGGTGCCAAAAGGTTGGGGACCTCTGCATTAGGCAATACTTCCCACTCATTGTCTGCAAATTATTCTGAATGTCCAGGGAAAGTGTACTCAGGAGTTGCAAAATGGCAGTATTTAGGACCCCGCCTAAGTCCTGCCCAGTCCCAGTTTGCTTGAGTTTTCTTTAACATCTACTAGTTTGTCTGAAAAATTCCTCAGAACATTACATGCTACTCTATGATTTGTATTTGTTGTAGCATGAAGTATTGCTCTGTGGCCCAAATCCTCAAGCCAGATAGATCCTCCCAGCTTTTGTCTGAGCCTG
>PVKM010018714.1:0-24787 GCA_004027735.1 Carollia perspicillata | reverse complement strand
GGATGGGTCTTGGATGGAACAGTCCCCAGAGCTGACCACAGCTGCTGTCCCCAGAATAACTGGGTCACTAAAATCACAGCTTGGCAAATACCAGAACTGATCTCTGTCTCTTTAAATTCAGAACAGCAGGAGCCCCACCTCTAGGGCCCAGCCTAGATTCCAAAGGAACAAAGGGTCTCTTTTGTGCTTTACACCTCCGGTTTTGTACCTCCCTGGGCTTTCTTCCTCCCTAGACCTCCACCCACTACCCCCCTTCACTAGCTTTAAGTGGCCTTGGGCTTGGTAGGTCAGCTTCTCCTCCCTCCCCAGTTAACCCTCACCCTGCCTCCCACCAAGAATAAAGTTCAAAAGGTACAAACTAGTAGTGTACCCCCCATCCCATCCCTAGCCATGTGATTCCCTCCTCAAGGATAAACCTGTGCCCTTGTTGCTGGGCATTTCCAGTCGTTCTGTGCCTTTGAAACATGCGAATAAATTTTAAAATAATTTTTTGCCTTCAAAACTAGTACCTTTCTTAACATTGTTCTGCCCTTTGCTTTTCTGAGCTAAAGCTAAAGCTGGTAGACCATTTCCAACCAGTACAGAGATTCCTGATTTCCTTCTGCAGTCACACTATGTTATAATAGTTTGAGACACAGTATGGCCATCAGGGAATCAAATGCCCCATTGCCTCATTACCAAGATTTGCGTTCCCTTCTGCAAATGTCTCCACAGGGAACATGCACGTTGGTGGAATAACTGATGCAACACCACATGCTCGGAGTTCAGAGGTTTCTCCAAGGCTCACTAAACATGTCCGTTGGCTGGCTCATAATCTCACCCTTGAGGTTTGATCAGACTTTCCGATCTTTGCAGATTTGTTAGGTGAAAGAAAAAGGCACTCTCTGGGTGCTTTTACATTTGAATTTCAAGTTCTAAGAAGGGAGGTTGGAGCCTGTTCTTGTTCATTTGCATTTCCTTTCGAGGAATATTCTCAGATAGTTTTGTATTGCAGGGTGGGTTTTTTTTTTTCTCATTGATTTGTATAACTCTTTATTATTAATCTTATTAAAATTTGGACCTTTGTAATACAAGGTGCAAGCATGTCCTCTCCAGTTTATGGCTTGTATTTTGACCTAAGCAGTTTTGCTCTGTGGAAAACACTTGATTTTCACCTAGTTGAATTTTCCAGTCTTGCCTCTGGAGAATTCTGAGTTTGGAGCCATATGTAAAACTGCCTTCCTTTCCCCAAGACTGGGAAAAACGTACCCAAGTTTTCTTCCAGTCTCTGATCATTTCCTATTTATGCTTAAATCCTTAGTGTTTGGGATCTATCCCTGTGTGAAGTGCGAAGAGTTAGTCCCACTCACCAATGTGAAATTCTCATATGTCCACGAAGCCTTTCATCTTTAAATTGTAGTTTTTTACACACACTCCTGGCAGCTTTGCGGAGCGACGGCTAGGGAGTTCAGCTCTGCGAGGGGCGCAGCAGGGGCCACCAGCACTGGCGAGGCAGAAATGGGTGCTGGACTCGCCAGTCTGTGGCGGGGTGTCTCCCCCCAGCGCCCCTCCGCGGCCTGCAGCACCTCAATTGGCCCACGATTCAGTGAACCCACAAACACTTGCGTCCCGTGGGACCACTCAGCGCCTCCAGGAAGCATTTGGGGCTCTCAGTGGCTCCTGCCACTTGGAATCTCCTGCGCGTTCTAATTCACTGCCCGAATTCCTGCCTCTGACGCAGGTCCCTGGCGCGTACCACACGATCTTCCCCCAGCCTAGCATCCCACCTCCCGCGCACGCCGTCCCCCTCGGTCCCAGACCTCTCCGACCCCTTCCCCTCGTGTACCCCTCCAGACTCCGCGTCAGCCCAGGACTACGCCTGCCCACCCGCCATCCTCGCGGTCTCGAGTCCGCCCCCCGCCCTCAGGTTGGCCCCGCAGCTCCGCGGCCCCACGTCGCCTCCCGCCCCGCGTCAGCCTATACTATATAATAGGCACGGATCGCTCCTGACCCCACATCGCACCCCGCCACGCGGCGCCCCTTCTCGCATATAGCTCCGGACTCCGCATTGGCCCCCGCGTCGCACACCCCCGCCCTCGTATTCCTTCCGGCCGCGACCCCCGAGCCCCGCAGCGCCTCTAGCTCCGCGGTCCGCCGGCCCCTCTCCAGCCGGCTACCGGCGGGGCGGGGCCTCGCAGGCGGAAGTGCCCGGGGTGCCGGTGGTTGGGAGCTGCCCAGACGATGGGAGCCCGGGGCAGCGGGGGCGGCGGCAGGGCCCGGAGTGGCGGCGGTGGCTGTCCGGGAGGCGGCGGGGGCAGGCAGCCGGAGACACGATCTGTGTAGCGCTGGGCCAAACGCAGAGCCATGGGCCGGGCTGGGACCGGGACCGGGGGCGCGGCGGTGGTGGTGGCAGTGGCGGGGCCGCTGTTGCTGCTGCTGCTCGTTTGGCCCCCTCCTGCCGCCTCCGGCGACACCAGGAAGAGTGGTGAGCGCACGGGGATGGACGGACGCCATCCCCCCGGGCACCGACTTGGGGGGCCGGGAGCGGCGGGGGGGAGGGCCTGGGATTGTGACTCACCTGGAGGCACCTGTGCGCTCACCTGGAGCGGGCACAGTGCCCAGGTGCTCACCCTGGGTTGGGGGCTCAGGTCAGTACCTTGAGTGTGGGAGCCATCGGGGTAGAAAGGACACGCTGGACCCCTCCTCTGTCCCCAGGGCCGGGTTCGGCCAGACCGGCCCTTTGGAGCGCGCCTTCCCTCCTCTCTTCCTCTTTCCAGTGCGTTCACGTCTGGCACGACGGTCGCGCGCTGGGACATGGGGGTGGAGGGGTCCAGGGAGACTCAGCTCGGACTCCAGCAGCGAGAACGCTGAAAAGAAGGGTTAGGCAGTGTGATTACAGAGGGCAGGGGCATCTGGTCTGGGAGAAGGGGCAGAGTTGGGAGCAAGTTGCATAGATCCTGGAGTAGGGGTCCAGGTGGATGTCATGTTTCTACCACTCCCACAGTGACCACCAACCTAGTGCTGTCACTTTCAACAGCTGGCTTGCTTTTTGGAGGTACTCAAGGTGGCCCTGAGGAGCCTGGTAGGCTAGGGTGGTTCTGAGGAAATGGGTACTTAAGTGGTGTTGATGAACTTGCTTCCCTCCCTTTGCATTTCTGTTCCCTTGAGAGGCCCCAACCTTCAGTGACCCAAGATAGTGGCTAGACCAGGAGGTGCCCATCCGGGTTCTTCCCCGGGGCTTGGGAGTGTTGAATAAGTAAGCTCCCCTGACTTCTATGGCACAGGACTCCCAGAGGGCCATGTGGCCAGGCTGCAAAGGTCCAGATGCCCCCCAACCCTCTGCAGTTGGGCAGTTTATCCAGCACAATCTGGGACTAGCCCCACTTGATTTTTCTGCTCCCAGCCCCTCCTCCTTTTCTGAAATCTTGCTCCTCCAGGCTCCTATTTCTTTGAGGACTGTGACTTTGGTTTCTTCTGAGCTTGAAATGAGAGGCGATTTCCTGGAGATGACTCCTGATTAAGTTGCTCTATTAGATACTGCCACTCTTATTTTCTCCATCCTGGGCGGTGGGGTAAGATGAGGGGGTCATTGGTGGGCTGTTTATAGAGATGGAAAACCTGGAGCAGCCCTGGCTGGGTAGCTCAATTCGTTGAAGCATTGTTCGGATATACCAAGGTTGCAGGTTCAGCCCCCAGCCCATATGGGAAGCAACCAATGAATGCATAAATAAATGTAGCAAGAAAGATATCTCTCTCTCTCTCTCTTTCTCTCTCTCTCCCTTCCTCTCTGTCTGTAAAAATTAATAAACTTTAAAAAGAAAACCCTGGGGCAGCTCCTCACCTCCCAGGCCTCCTCGAGGGGCAGACAGCAGTGTAGCCTTGGCTTCTGGGACCTGTGGGTGTGCAGGGGCTCTGCACGGAGTGCGGGTCCCGGTTTGGAGGGTGTGGAACAGGTTGCCCTCAAGTTCCCAGGACAGTCTGTCCTCCCCTCAACCCTGTCTCCCTGGAAGGTGCTATAGGGCAGGGCAGGGGTACATTTGGCCCTTGCTCCCTGTTATCAGAGATGTGACTTCCGAATCTGGCTCAGACCAGTGTGTTAATGGTTACTGGTTGAGTATGTTCACCAAGATAACAGTGTGGGTATCTTGGGCAAGGAGATGGGGCTGCAGAACTTAGGGTTCGTACTGGAGGGGCTGTGTAGCCCTGGCAGTGGGGGGACCAGTGGATCTTAGGGAACCTTAGGCACGTCTCTTATCTCTTGTGCACCTGCCAAAACTTCACAGCTACCACCTGTGTTCCAGGTATCCTCAGGCTGGTACTCCAGGGCTGGCAGGGGGCCAGAGGGCCTTGCCTCTCTCAATTTGGGGCTCTGCTTCTAGGGGCTGAATGCCTCACTGGCTGACTGTTTCTCTAAGACCCTGTAGTCTTAAGGTAGGGGCGGGGAGCTATCCTGCCTCACCTACTAGCACTTAGATTTTTTTGGTCCTTGTCATGTTATCCTCTCAGGAGAAAAGTTTGTATCAGTTCAGTGGCTCCTGGCCTCCCCAGGCCACAGCCTGGTGAATGGGACCTCGTTGCTAGCAGACACCTAGAGTGTGTCCTACATGGAGCCTACCTCTGCATGGCCCCCAAGTGGGGCTCCTCTGGAACTCAGACTGGCTTGCAAGTGGGTTGTTATATTTTCTCAAGGTTCCTCCATTGGAGGGTCAGGAGGCTGCTCACCTGGCTCCCTTACCTGCTCACCTGGCTCTCACTGAAGGGGCCCAGAGCCTGCTGCTGTGGTTGTGTGTGTTAGCAACTCTCCCAGCAGGGCAGAGGGAGGCTGCACACTGCTGTGTCCGAAGTGTATTTCTTCCAGAAGCACTTTAACATCCATTAACCTGAGAGGGAGGGGCACCCAAGGGGAGGTGCTATTTACCTCAGGAGTCTGGGGCTGAGAGCGGGGAAGGGACACTCAAGGTCACACTGGGCAGGAGGCCTAAGCTGGTGCTGGGGCCCAGATCCCTGCCATCCAGCTTAGACACCTTATGGCCAGCCCCCAGGCCTGGTGGTATACCCATGGAAGTGCAGAGCATGCCTGTTCTGTGGGAGCCCCACTAGAAAGGGTCTTGGGTGGGCATCCTCACCCACTCATGGGGTAAGCAATTACATTGTAGGACCTGGACCCATCCTCTCATGGAGGTTGTGCCCTAGTCAGTGGACACTCCAGGAGCAGCCTCACCCAGGAGGCACCTCACCCAGGTGGGGTCTAGGCCTGGGTGCTGAGCCCCAAAAGATCCTCAGAGCTAATCCAGGAAATTCTGGTATGATAGGAAGTGAGGAGGGCAGATTTTTGGAGGCTGTGGGGGAAGGGAGTGGGGGCCACAGGGGGGGGGCCTGAGAATGACTGCAGAGAGCGGGGCACAGGGAGCCCCAGGTAAGGCCACAGGCAGTCTGTGTGCCATGAGCCCCATCTCGTCCCTGTGTCCATTCTGCATGGGCACATGTCCATGGGAGAATGGGGGCCAGCTGGCCCCTGGTCCTTATGGCTGGCCAGGCATTCAGCCTGGGGTCCCCTCTACCCCAGTGTCTCTGCTTGCTGCCTCTCTGGGTAAGGAGTCGAGGTTCAGTCCAGATCCATTCTAAGTCGTCATGGGCCTGAGTAGGTAGGCAGCCTCCAGACCCGAACTCCCTCACCTGTCAAGTGGGACGAATTGCCAGAGACAACTGCCAGGAGCTGGAGGGGTATAGTAACCTTTGCCAAGGTCGAAGTTGGAGTGCTGAGCATCCGAGGGGCTCTAACCAGCCCACCATGGCTTCCCTTGTCCTGTCTCTCTGGGGCATGCTGGGGCAGAAGGGACTCTCAGTTTCTCTGTCTGCCTCCCACATGGAGGTGCAGACACCCCCAGGACACCCCTGGTCTGGCTGACAGTGCCTTCTTCCTGCAGACATCAGGCTGGTGTCTGAGCAGTTCTCGCAGTCCCCGCAGAAGCTGTCTTTCTACAGCTGGTATGGCAGCGCCAGACTCTTCTACTTCCGAGTGCCCCCGGACACCGTACTGCTGCGCTGGCTGCTGCAAGTGTCCCAGAGTGGCGGCCCCACGTGTGCAAACGTGGAGATCACTGTGTAGGTGCCTGTCTGCCCGCCTGCCTGAGCCCAGCCCAGGGCCCAGATCTGATGCCTACCCTGCCATCCCCATTTCCAGGTACTTCCGCTATGGCGCCCCTCCAGTCATCAACCCACTGGGTACCAGCTTCCCTGCCAACACCTCTATGCAGCCCTCCTTCTTCGTCAAGATGTTTCAGAGCAACACTTCCATCAACGTCTCCCACCCAGCACCTGGGGACTGGTTTGTGGCTGCCCACCTGCCCCCCTCATCCCAGAAGATTGAGGTGAAGGTGAGGGGTCTGCTTTCCAGGGATGGAAGGGCTGGACACTTCTGTGCAGGAATGACCGGTCCCTCTTATCTACCTCCTCAGGGCAGACCTTGTCTAGGCTCTGCAGCAGCCCTCCCACTTCCACGCCCCATCCCCACCAGGCCCAGGGTCTCTGGTCCTGCCCCATCCTGTGCCTATGCGTGCCCACCCCCACCTCTCATTCTCTTTCTAGGGCTTTGTTCCCACCTGTGCCTACATCTTCCAGCCTGACATGCTGGTTATGCGGGTAGTCGAGGTCTCCATCCTGGAGCCTGACATACCCTTACCACAGACCCTCCTCTCCCACCCCAGCTACCTCAAGTGAGTGGGGACCTTGGGGGAGACCCAGCCTCCGGTTTTGATGAAGTGGGTGGTAATACTGTCCTTGATGCGGGTGAGAAAGGTGGGATTTTGGGTCTTGGGGTCATGCTGGAAAATGGGGCCACCACCCTGAGTGTGAGCAATGAGGGGAGGTTGTTAGAAGCCACAGAGCCTGAGTGAGGCCATCCCCTTTGGCTGCAGAATCTTCGTCCCCGAATACACCCAGGAACTGTGGCTGGAGCTGCAGGGCTGTACATCCAATGGGAGCCTGGGCTGCCCTGTGCGCCTCACAGTGGGCTCAGCTACCTTACCCAGCAACTTCCAGAAGGTGCTGACCTGCACTGGCCCCACCCAAGCCTGCCACCTGCTGTTGCCCTCACCGCCCTGGAACCGGTGGCTGCAGGTGACAGCCAAGAGCCTGGCAGGGCCCCATGTATTGGTGGCTTTCAGTGCTGTAGCTGCTCTTACAGGTGGGCTGCTTGGGGACTGGCAGTGGGGACTGGCTCTGGCCCCTGCCTTTGATCCCCAGCCCTTCCTCCAGCTGAGCCCCTTGTCCTCCTGACAGCCTGCAGGCCTTGGATTGTAAACTTCCAGCATCTTCTGCAGAGCAGTCCAAACCAGAGCTGCAACACTTCCACTGGTCTGCTCTCCCCAAGCCCCGGCTACCAGGACCTGGGCAGGAACAGCAGTGTGGGTGGTGGCCCCTTCTGCCTCATGAACTACCAGGTCATGCGGGAAGACACGGATGTGGTGTCTGTGCACTTCAGGCCCCTAGACAGAGTCTCCGTGCTGGTGCAGTCTGACATGCCTTCCGTGATGCGGCTGCAGCTCAACACGGGCATGGACAGTGGGGGCTCCCTCACCATCTCCCTGTGGGCCAACAAGGTACCTTACTTAGTTTGTGAGTGCCTCGTGGCTGGGCTCAACTTAGGGCTCAGACCCTTCCAGACTGAGTGATGCTGCTCAGGCCTTCCTGCACTGACTTTATCGTGGACACTGGGTTGGGGTGGCCTTTCAGGCAACAGAGTGACCCCAACAGGCATTGGACCATAATAGGGGCAGCACTTGCAGAAAAGGAGGCCTATTTTATAGGTCCCTTCTGCAGGAAGAGAGCTGTGCTTGAGGAACTGGGACGGTGGGTGGATCAGAGTCTGGGTGTTGCCAGGCCTGGAGGGGAAGTATCCTGGGTAGGCCCTGGGCAGTGGGAACCACAGATGGTACCAACCACCGCTGGGAACTTAGGACTGACACTGGTGGCCACTCCTTCCAGAGTGTGATTTCCAACAACACTTCGGTAATGATATGCGTGAATGCTGCCTCACCCTTCCTCAGCTTCAACACTTCGCTCAACTGCACCACAGGTATGGGCAGGTGGCATCTGGCTAAGTGACCCCTGCCATCCCCTCCACCCCCTCTTACCAGGCCTTCCTGCTCCTCCTGCAGCCTTCTTCCAGGGCTATCCCCTGTCTTTGAGCACCTTGTCTCGCAAGGCCAACCTTATCATCCCCTACCCAGAGACAGACAACTGGTACCTCTCCCTGCAGCTTGCATGCCCTCAGAATCCTGAGTAAGTAAACTTGGAGGCTCCCCTGGCTGGGTAGCTCAGTTGGTTGGAGTATTGGCCTGATACACCAAGGTTGTAGGTTCGATCCCCAGTCAGGGCACATACGAGAACCAACCAATGAATACATGGATAGGTAGAACAACAAGTCCATCTCTTTCTCCCTCCCTCTCAAAAAAAAAAAAAAAAGAACTTGGGGGCTAGGATGGGGACCACCCAGAGCTGCCAGGTGGCTGAATCATTGCATTCAGGGCTATGATTGGGCTGCCTGCATCTGAGTTTGGAAGTGACACAACTTCCTGTAAGCCGCACAGGGTGAGTTGTCTTCCAGGAGTTACAAAGAACTCCCTTCTCTACCTGGCCACCTCTCCCCAAGCAGCCTTGGGAGCCAGGACACAAGGAAGGGGACTGGTTCAGGACATAGCCCTAGACAGGCTGGCATGCAGTACGATGTGAAGCGGAAGGTGCACCTTGACTTCTGCAGATCTCCATCTGCAGTCCTCAGGGGCTCGGAGCCTGGGGGCTTCAATGCTGGGTTCATGTGTCCAAGGTCCTGATGGGAGCCCTGGCAGAGACTGGTCAGCAGACCTCAGCAGCCAGACCTCCCGTGGCCCCTTCCTCACAGGGAGTGTGAGAAGGCCTCAGTCCTCGTGGAGACCGCCTTGTACTTGGTGCCCTGCTTGAATGACTGTGGCCCGTACGGCCAGTGCCTCCTACTGCGCAGACATGGCTACCTGTATGCGGGCTGCAGCTGCAAGGCAGGTGAGGGCCAGGCCTGGATATGTGCAGACACTCCTGTCCTTGACTTCCCAGCCTTGTGCCTTTCTTTAGGAGTCTATCCCACTCTGCCAAGGCTGGAGAGCACCCTTGCAGAGCCAAGGGCAAATGCCTTCTCCCCATTCCTGCCACATAGCTCCAATCTCCCATGCAATCACAGAAAGACACCCCCAGAGATAGTACTGCCTTCTGGCCTTGGCCCCCCCACCCACACATGTCCCATATCTGACCCACACCTACCCACATCTGCTCTACACCTACCCACATGTATCCCACACCTGTCACATCTGTCCTATACCTGCCCCAGACCTGCCCACACCTGTCCCATACTTGTCCCATACCTGCCTACATCTGCCCCACACCTGTCCCATACCTTCCCCACACCTGCCCTCACATGCACACACCTGCCTCATACCTGCCCAACACTTCTTTAAACCTGCCCATGCCTGCCACATAGCTGTCTGTGCCTGCCCACATTAGCCTATACCAACCCACACAAAACCCCACACCTGTTCAGCCTGCTTCTAGGGAAGAAAGGGGCTTCTCTGGAGGGCCTTGGGTGAGGGTTGGCCCTGAGGTTCAAAAGTGCCTCCCACAAGCTTGGCCTCAGTTGCCCCTGCTCAGCCCCCTCAGCACTGCACTGGCCCACAGGCTGGCGTGGGTGGAGCTGCACAGACAACAGCACAGCCCAGACCATGGCCCAGCAGAGGATGGCTGCGCTCCTCCTCACCCTCAGCAACCTCCTGTTCCTGGCTCCCATCACCCTCTCCGTGTACCGCTGCCTCCTGGTGGAGGCCTCCGTCTACGCCTACACCATGTTCTTCTCCACGGTAGGCTTGCCTGCTCCCATGGGGGTGGGGGGTTGGGGGGGGAGGTCTGGGCCTCCACTTACTGCCCTGCCCTGCAGTTCTACCATGCCTGCGACCAGCCAGGGGAGGCAGTGCTGTGCATCCTCAACTATGACACGCTGCAGTACTGCGACTTCCTGGGCTCTGGAGTGTCCATCTGGGTCACCATCCTCTGCATGGCACGGCTGAAGGCATCCCTGAAATATGTGAGTGACCTTCTGACACGTGGATCTGGGTTCTGAGGGAGCAGAGGCCGTTGCCTGCTGAGGGAGAGACCAGAAAGAGGGTCCAACTGCTGCCCTTAGAAAACTCCCACCTCTTGTAATGACCAGTCTCCCTCTGGAAAAAACCTCTGCCAGCTGGAAGGGAGTATGCCAGCTGCTTGGAGCATTTCGGGAAAAGTGAAGACAGGGTTAGGCAAGGACCTTCCTAGCCCATTTCTCTCCCAGGGCTCTCTTCAAAGAGGAGGGCTGGAGCCCCAACCCTAGGCCACACCTCCCTGAGAAGCCCCGAGCTGTGCTCCTGGAGTCCCTGGTGCTGGGAACACTGGGGCTTTTTCAATCTCAGCTGGGCCTAGCTGATGGAGACATGTGACCGGTGCCCTGCCTGGCTAAGCCGCGCCTCAGAAATTTACCTGTGGGTGAATCAGTAACTAGAGGAGGGGTGCCTCCCCTCCTGCCAGCAGAGCAGAACCGTGTGTCAGCAGCTCCAAGAGGGGGCAGGCAGAGGTGCCGGGGAGCACTGCGGTGATAGCTCCTGCTGCAACTTGTGCCATCACAGATGACCCTGGCCTGTGACCCTGTGGTCATCCCTGTGTCTTGCTCAGGTTCTGCTCCTACTGGGCACGCTGGTGTTCGCCATGTCTTTGCAGCTGGACCGCAGGGGCGCCTGGAACATGATGGGGCCTTGTCTCTTTGCCTTTGTGATTATGGTCACCATGTGGGTAAGGAGCTCTTGCCTAGACCCCCTCTCCTGGCAATTGGAATAAGAAAGTGTTGGCTCCCCGCAGATTCAGCTCATGTTCCTGGTCCTGGGTCTGAGTTCTCCCAGGGCTGAGGGCTGCCAGTGACTCTTGTAGGGCCTAGTGTGGCTTCATTCCAAGGCCAGGGCCTGAGGACCTGTCAGGTCTGTGTGCCCGTGAGCCCCTTCCAAGTAGCGCACATCCATGGGTCCTGCTACCCAGACTCGGGCAGGCCCCTGGGAGCTACAGCTGCAGCCCCCGTGCCAATGCTCTCATGGCGGTTCTCTCCAGGTGTACCGCTGTGGGCACCGGCGCCACTGCTATCCCACCTCGTGGCAGCGCTGGGTCTTCTACCTCCTGCCTGGCATCTCCATGGCTGCTGTGGCCATTGCCATTTACACCTCCATGATGACCAGTGACAACTATTACTACACACACAGCATCTGGCACATGCTTTTGGCGGGGAGCACGGCATTCCTGCTGCCACCACGTGACAAGCACGCTGAGCCCTGGGCCTGCTCACAGAAGCTCACCTGCCACTATCAGATCTGCAAGAACCACAGAGAGGAGCTGTACACAGTGACATGATACAGCCAACTCAGGGACACCTGCAGCTTTGATGATCATCTCTGCAGCCAGGGGCAGGACCAAGGGAGAGGGACCCTGTCCAGATGGATTTCCAACTGAATAAAATTGCCTTGTGCACCCATTTGTTTCTTCCTCCTGAGGAGAGGACCACAGCCTCCAATTCCCTTGTACCTGCTGGCTGCCTGGAGACAGCAGGTACTGTTCAGGGGCAGACCCTGTTCTGCTGGCCTGGGGACAATTGGAGATGTGGAGAAATATTCCCCCGTCACCCTGTTCCCCTGTGAGGCTGTGTTACGAGACCAAAAGAAGCAGAGGAGGCTTAGGACCACCTCTCACCAGCCCCCCAACGCCACTGAGGCCCAGAGCTGTGTGCCTGAATGAATGCCAGTCTACCTGAAGCATGGGGCTGCCCCCTACTGATGAAGTTGCCATGAGGAGAGGTGACCGTGGCCATCAGAGAGCTGATGGGCCCTGGGGGATATAGGGTCCAACTGCCATGAGTGGTGGCATGGGAGAAGCTGGCTTCTGGCTGTGGTGTCCTGTCCTTTCTCAGGTTTGAGGGTGCAGGCCCCTGAGAAGAGCTTCCTGGAGGGGGTGCTGCTGAGCTGTTCTGTGGCTGCCAGCAGCACAAGGCACACCCTTCCCCAACTCTGTTCCCACCCTTCCCCTGGGTTCTTGGGCCCTTGTCTGAGGAGCATCCTCTTGAGTTGTTCTCAGGAGTGGAGGTGATGGCTGCCACTCTGCACTGGCCTAGCCCTTCTTCCATTATGGGGGAAGCAGGGTAAGGGGGCTGATTGCCCTGAGGAACCATGTTCTGCCCCTTCCCAAGGCAAGAGCTCAGGGAGCTGTTGCCAGGCTTCCCTTCTGGGCCCTGTCCAGGATGTACCCTCCCTAGGGGTCTCGCCCACATCCAGTCACCTTGCATGTGGTCACCATAGCATTTGCTAGGCTTACAAAGGGGAAACATCCCTGGCTGGTGTAGCTCAGTGGATTGAGTGCTGGCCTGTGAACCAAAGGGTCACTGGTTCGATTCCCAGTCAGGGCACATGCCTGAGTTGCTGGCCAGGTCCCAAGCAGGGGTCATGCAAGCAGGAACCACACATTGATGTTTCTCTCCCTCTCTTTCTTCCTCTTTTCCCCTTTCTAAAAAATAAAATCTTTAAAAATTTTTAAAAATAAAAATAAATAAAATACTTTTAAAAATAAAGAGAAAACATTCATATATGGTGTTCTGGGGGTAAACAATTTTAAAACATTAACATTTTAAAAACTTTTTATTTGTTTTTAGAGAGAGGGAAGGAAGGGAGAAACATCAATACGGGAGAGACACACAGATTTGTTGCCTCTTGCAGGTCCCCAACCAAGGATCTGACCAGCAGTCCAGGCACATGCTGTGACTGGGAATCAAACTGGCACTCTGTCCACTGAGCCACACCAGCCAGGGCAAAAACATTAACGTTTTTATATAGATCTCACATCACCGATTGGTGAATTTAATATTCTATAGTATATATACAATTTTTATGAGTTTATTTCAGCCAAACTAATGAAATGCCAGGGAGCACTATCTCAAATTTTCCCTCTACCGTTATGTTTTAAGGCCAAAGTTTTACATTGCTTTTTGCGTTTCTTCTGGGAGAAAAAGAAGTAGGGCCAAGAATGACAAGCTCTGCCCTCTGGGCTGCTACTCGCGGAAAACGGACCGCACTTGACGACGGTGCCTTGGGCTGCCTCTGTCTTCCAAGGGCGTTTTTCCACGGTCCCTAAAGGTGGGAAGGTGGGCGGGGTAGTGGTAGATGGACGGACTTTGTAGCCAGTCAGTATCGGGTGGAGACCCGTTGGTGTAGCGTAACTTCCGGTTCCGGCTTGGCGAGTTGCAGATAGAGGTACGGCCAGTCCTAGGTTGGTACCTCGTGGAGAGTCGAGGTCGGGAGCCGGGTTAGTGCGGGGGTTTGAGGCTGGGTTTAGGGATCGGGGCTGCGTGAGAGTTCGGGGGCCAGCCAGGCTACAGTGTGACTGATCTTTTGCTTCCCGCCAGGCTGGCCGCAATGCCCTTGCACAAGTTCCCGGTCGGTCTGTGGAAGAAGCTCCGGCTGCGGGAAGGCATCTACTCTCGCCTGCCCCAGCACTACCTTCGCTCACTAGAGGAGGAGCGGACACCCACGCCGGTGCACTACAGGCCACACGGGGCTAAGTTCAAGATCAACCCCAAAAACGGGCAGCGGGAGCGTGTGGAGGATGTGCCTATTCCCATTCACTATCCCCGTGAGTCCCAGCTTGGGCTCTGGGGCGGCGAGGGCTGGATCCTGGGCCACAGATACGTCAACAACGACAAGGTGGGTGAGCAGGGTAGGCTTCGGGGGGGACTTCTGGGGCTTTACTGCTTTGGACACCGCGCTGGGCTCCGGAGGTACCCCGAAAGCACAGGGAGACCGACCAGCCCCGGCACGGCTTACAGTCTGGAGACAGTTCTCTCAGTTCCAGGGAACGATATTCTTTGTGAAACCATCTGGGTATCCTAAGACAGAACGGGACATATCAGGAACAGCAAGCGCAGAGACCCTGAGGTTGTGTCCCAGATCAAGTATATGGATGGGTAGGCCTGTGTGTTGAGAGGAAGTGTCACTTGTCAGCTTGATTGGTCAAAGATTGCCTCTGATACGTCTCTTGACACAAGGTTGGCACTACCACCTCCTTATCACACTTTAAAAGACTGAGACACTCACCCCCGGGGGCAGGTCTCTGCGTCTGTGTTCAACACTGCTGCCTTTGGTGGGAAACATGGAGGAATTGCTGAATCTTCTGGGGGAGATCTCCCCACTGGTGTCTCCCTTTGCCTTCTTGGTCCCTGGTGTGGAATGTGATGACTTGTGAACCACGGAGTTATGGTTGTGTGTGTGGTGTGTCTGGAACACACACCAATAACCTCAGCAATGTCTGGGGGTTGCCAAGCTGGCTGGGGAGAAGTTGACTTCTAAATGGGCAACCAGGTCTACATCCTGAGTCTCTGCACCCTGGGCCTTACTCAGTTCTGTCAGGAGAAGCAGCAAATTCATGAGGACTCTTGCTCTCTCAGCTCTCGAAGAGGGTGAAGAAAGTGTGGAAGCCACAGCTGTTTCAACGCGAACTCTACAGCGAGATCCTGGACACGAAGTTCTCTGTGACTGTGACTATGCGAACTCTGGACCTCATCGATGAAGCCTATGGGTTTGACTTCTACATCCTGAAGGCAAGAGGGGTCTGACTGCCAGTCAGAGTGGGGAGGTTAGATTAGCACCCACTGAGGCATACTGGTCTCAGGAGTGGAGGAGCACCAGTGAAATGTCAATGGGACCATGCCCCTTTCTAGGCAGCCTCAGTGGGGTCTTTCTGCCCATAGGAGAGTTTGTTGCCATTGGCGCTGCGTTGCCCTCCAGGGCCCAGGGGAACACAGACAACTCCCTTTTCTCTGTTCTTGGCTCTTCCTTTCTCCCTTCTGGCCTGGGGGCTGCCAGTTACTGGGGAGGATCCAGGTGGAGCTGGCTGGTGGGGTGGGTGTGGGATCCTGTCAGCAGCACCTGGCCCTATTCATAGCTTCCCACCAGACCCCGAAGGAGGACCTGTGCTCCAAGTTTGGGATGGACCTGAAGCGAGGAATGCTGTTGCGACTTGCCCGACGGGACCCCCAGCTGCACCCGGACGACCCCGAGAGGAGGGCAGCCATCTATGACAAGTACAAGGTGAGAGCTTGGGCCTGGACTTCTTGCTTCTTGTGGGCCTCAGTGGCTGGCCACCTGGCCTCACCACATGCCATTTATCTGCCTGCCCAGGAGTTTGTCATCCAGGAGGAAGAGGCTGAGTGGGTTGGCTTGACACTGGATGAAGCTGTGGAGAAGCAGAGGCTTCTAGAAGAGAAGGTGAGCATGTGTGAGTGCCAGCTGCCCTGCCCTATACAGTGGGCACAGTGGCCAAGCAGACGGACGGGGTGGGGAAGTGCACTGCCTTATGGGTAGCCTGGATGAGGGGCTGCCACACCCGGTGGGCTTGGGAAAGACCTGCCTCTGTACAGCTGCCCAGCTGGAGCCATAGTTCCGTGGGTCCCACGTGGCGTATTTCCTTCCCTCGTGGTCCTGACCCTCCAGCCCACTTTATAGATTCAGTACCGAAAGACTCTCTGACAAGCTGGAGTATTGGCGCCATTGGTTAACTTGCCCACTCAGCATTCCCCAGGGTCTTCCCCGTTTAGACCTTCTTGTGTCTGTCCTCTAGGAGGGTGTGGAGCCTGTGGTAGCTGCTGGGACGGAGAGCCCCCACTCATGGTGCAGCAGCTGGCTGCCCTGTTCCCTCTGCTTGATTTATCTGTGACCACAGGGCCCCACAGCAGGGGAACCAAGGGCAGGCACCTGATTCCTGCATTCCCAAGGGAAAGTGGTGCCTGTCTCATGGACAGGGCACTACCCTCTGGTCTGAGGCCTGAGGGGTGGCAAGCAGCCTTACTTGGCCTTACTCAGCCAAGCCTGAGAGGCCCAGGTCTCTCATGCCCAGTTCCTCTTGGTGTTTGACTAAAGGCATCTGTCTGGATTTCTGCCCTCCCAGGAGTGCCTCACTGTGACCCTGTTTTGCCCCTGTAGGACCCCATCCCTCTGTTCAAGGTCTACGTGGAGGAGCTAATTGAGCGGCTTCAGCAGCAGACACTGTCTGAGCCAGCGGTGGTGCAGAAGAAAGCCAGCGGGGATGTGACCACATAGTGACTGACCCATGCCTGATAGCCAGGCTCAGTGGCCCTTGTTGTCCCCCAGTTACCCCACTCTTCCACCCTTTGGCAAACCTGTAGACAAGAGTCTGGGGCGGTGGCAAGAACCACTTGTGAGCAGTGGGTGAACCATTCTTGTGTGTGCTGGCTGTGAAGCTTTTGGGTGGAGTGGACTTTGTGGAGGCCCTAGTGGGGCCTCTGGTCCCAGGATCCCCAGTGGCCTGGGGCCTTCTCTTAGCCTCTGAGTCTCCCCCACCCCTCAGCCCTGCAGTGGAGGCCCAGCTGAGGCAGGTTCACCACACTCTGGGAGCACATGAGTAAAGTCTGAGCCGGGCCATGTGTGTACTGCTTTGCTTGGAGGACTGGAGCTCTCCTGCTTAGTCCTCGACCTTGTCACCTCACCACCCCAGAGACCCTGGAGGTGGCTGAGATGGGTGGTGGTTCCCAGCTGAGCTGTGAGACTGAGATTTATTTTGGTGTTTTCCTTTACTCTGGGAGAGAATCCCGAGACACTGAAGGTGGTCTACAATAGGGCAGGATGGTACTTGCCCCTCTGCGTTGCACATCCCTGCCTGTTCTGGAATGTTTTCCACAGTAGAGGCAGGGAGGCTGTGGCCTGCCCTGGGGTGACCGGGAAGTGTCCCTACTGGTTTGTCCTCTGATGTAGTGCACACCCGCACCAGCTCCGAGGCGCAGGGACCTTCAGAGGGCACTGCAGGGGGCAGCGTCACACAGGGAAAGCCTCGAGTCAGGAGCTCTATCAGCGTTGCCACGTAGGCCTGCACCTGTGTGCCCCTCCTCAGCTGACCCACACTTGATTTTAGGTCAGTCACCCTGAGGTCTTCTGGTTCTGAGTTTTGGGGGTACCTTGTCCCTGGTCCTTGCCACATTGCATGGGTCTCAACGCTTGCTTGGAAGTCCAGCATTGAGACCCATCCAGGTCCCCAGGAGCACAGGGAAGGGTTCCTTCCCCTGACCTGATCCTAACAACTGGCTGCGAGGTGCCAGGCTTATGAGGTCATTGAGGGTCAGGACCTGCCTTGGGGTCAGTGCCCTGGGGAGAGGAGGGGGTGTGTCCATGAGATCTCTGTCCATTGCTGGGTACACGATCACAGAGCCACACTTCTGCAGTGTCCTCTTGCTTCCCATACACCAGTGCTTTCTCTTGTAATGTCTCTACTTTGTGAACAGTTTTTAATAGTTAAAAAACTTTGCCAAATGCTGAAATTCCCAGCCTACCCCTAACCCCGCCCCTGCCCTAGTGAACCAGCATGGCCCAGCCCAGTTCTCTAGACTGCAGCCCCTGGCTCCAGGCAGACTGGTGGTCTGGGTGGGCCAGCCCTGCCCATGATCAGCCCTGAACTGAATCTGACTGATCCCTTTCCAATCCTTCAGCCTGTCACCTTGGTCCCCCTTTGGTGTGCACCCCAGATGTCCCCAGTGCATTGACCTTAGCTCTTAGTCACCCATCATTAACCTTCTTTCCACCCCAGCAAAGGCTACAAGTAGAGGGGGCTCCTGCCAGGACTTGTAGGGCTCATGTGTCAGATTCCTGGGGTCCCCAACAGACCTGGGGCTGGCTCAGCGTTAGGGTGAACTTGGGGCTTGATCTCCCCGTCAGCACTGGTGGGCCAGGGGAGAGTGTAAGAGCCCTGGCTGGCTCTGCTCCCCTAGGGCCTGGGGGTTACCACAAGGGTGGCCCAGGATGCCTTCTGGTGCTGCTGGCCTCCCAGTGGGAGGAACTCCGCTTGGCTTCAGCAGGTCGCTTTGTAACTTGAGTCTCAACGGAGGTGGCAGTCCGAGTTTGGCCTTGGCCCTAAATCTCTGAAACGTGAGTTCTTTTCTGGAGGGAGGCAGCATCAGTTTGTTTCCTCAGATTCTCATGAGCAAGGGTTAGGAAGCCCTCAGTGATTGACAGGCTCGTCCTCCACCACAAATAAAACAATAACCCAGGTCTGGGACAGGCCCCTGGCAGGCTGGGTCCACCACACTGTTTCACCTTCCAGGGGGCGGCGAGGGGGACACGCACTGTACACACTCACATGTCACAGAACCAGGAGCTGAGCCATTGAAGCCCATCTGGCCACATGTCTCCACACCCTATAGTCCCCGCTCTAGGCCCTGGTCAGGGCACCTGAGCCACCTTCCTCATTTCTTTCCCTGCATCAACCACCCTTTGCCAGCCTCTGTTGATACATTTATCTTTCTGAAACCCTCTAGGTCCCATCAGTGAGGCCCTACAGCCCCTCAGCCCCTGGATTGTGGGGGTCATTTGTACTGATGAAGGTCAAACCTGCAGAAATCAGACCCACCCTGCACTGGCCCACACCCATATCCCTGCACCAGCTGGGTCAGACCCTCCCCGGCCCTGGAGGAACTCACGGGCAAGCTCCCATGGTCCACATGTTTCCCAGTGAGTGCTGAGCCCGTGTGTTCATGTGACAGCACAGCCCAACCAGTCAGCTTCAGTGTTAAGAGCCGTGGGCCGTCACTGTGGGTGTGGGCTAGGGAGGGGTCCCTTGGAACTGGAGTAGAGCCCTCTGACAAGAGTAGCCATCAACACCATGTTATGTCCAGTCTCATTCCGGGGTCTGAGTCCCAGGAAGGGTGGGGCCCCGTCCAAGGCTCTGCTCCTAACTTCATCCTGAGGGTTACCACTTGAGTCCTGCTCTTGTGCGCACTGGCTGCATGCTGGTGGATGCGGAGAGAGCAGGCGACACCTGGGTATATTTGTCCCTGCCATGAGTCCCATCAGGATGCTGGGAGCTCAAAGGAACCACTGTGAGGCCCATCTGTATGCTCCGTCTGCCACTCCCTGAGCCTGTGCTTGGACTCCATCTCTACCTTCACCATTCACTGCCACCCTGTTGAACGTTTCGCCAGCTCCAGACTCCCTCAAACTTTTCCCACCCCCACCAACTGCCCCCAACCTGGAGCCCTGGGCCAAAGCAACCCCCTTAGCAGCCTCAGCCCTATGCTGCCCTGCTCTGCACTCTGCCACAGCGCATCCAGAGCCCCCAGCTTACCCTGACCCCCCAGAAAGGAGCTCCAGGCCCTAGACCCTTTATCCCTGTCAGCTGTCCCCAGCCTTACACCTGGGTAAGACCTATCTGCTGGTGGTGGTGTGTTTTGTAGGGGATCCCTTCAAAGCTGGGGGCTCCATATTGTGACTGGGCAGCTTGAGTGGGGCCAGTGTGAAGTGAGAGCAAGTTCAGGGGGCTACTGAAGCAGCTGTTTGGCCCTGTGGCTCTGGTTCCAGCCTGGCCTGCTCAGAGTTCCTTCCCTTGGATGTGTAACCCTTGTTAATTCCTTTTCAGGCTTCCTCTAGCTCCTGGGTCTTCTGGCCTTGGCAGTAGCCTCCTCAGCAGCCTCTGGGCCCCCAGGGATGTGCCTCAGTCCTGGCCTCTTTCGGGGGTTTGAGGTTCACACCTGCTTCTTGAAGCCCTGCAGCTGTTCCTTAAGCAACCTGGTGTTCAATAGGTGTGGGCTGGGCCTGGGGCAGGAAGCTGGGCTCTCAGATGGCCTTCATGGGGGCCTTGACCAAGTGGTGCTCAGTCCCAGGAGCATTTGGACAGGCCAGGGTCTGCACAGAGATGATGTTCTGCAACACCCAGGGATAATGCTGTGTCGTGCCTTGCTGAGAAGTCCTGGGCTTGAGACACATGGAAAGGCCTCACCAAGTGGCCTGGGGGCGCAGGTCATGGAGGTGTGGCCAATTTCCACAGGGTTGTAGGGTGTCTGCTTAGTGTGACTGAAAGTCCCAGAGTCTTGCAGGTGGAGAGACAAGGTCTGTGGGCAGCAAAGCCATGCAGGGCCTTTGAAGGCTGAGAGGGGGCTGTGTAAGTGTGTTTGTGTGTTCAACAGACTAATGAGAGTTTGGAGGAAAGGTTGGCAGGCAGAGATAGAGCTGGCTGGCTCTTGGGGTCTGAGGTGGATCAAAAGGGCAGTTCCCCCTGCTATTCCTCCTGTTGCTCTCACCCATTATTTTCTCACAAGACTAGGCCTGGCCTTCAGCCCCTGAGGCAAGCCTGACCTGAAGTCCTCCTCTTAGCAGGGGCTGCAAAGACACGGTTTCTGCTTCCACTAGGGGGTCAGGCAGGGTATGGAGCAGTTTGGGACACGTCCTGAGAGAGGGACAGCAACCCTTCATATTGGACATTGATGAAACACACACATACATGAAAACACTTAACTGGTACAGGAACAGCCACCATCCAGTCATGCCTGACCCAACCCTCTGAGGGGACCCTGATGTGGACCCATCAGCAGCACTGCCTGCTCCCTCCTCAGCTGTCAGGAGTGGCTTGGGGGTGGCGGTATCTAAAGGGGCTGGTTGCCATGGCTACCATAGGGTTCCGGAGCCCGTCATCTGGTCCCTGCCTCAGCCAATCGGTGGTGGGAGCCCGAGCTGCAGCCTAGAGTCACGCTTCCTCCCAGCCACACAGTGTCCAAGAGCAGGACTCGCTTCCTGGAGTGGATGAAAGTGCTCAGACGGACTGCCAAGCCCATCATGGCGGACTGCGGGATGGTGGGGCGCCAGCAGGCACACAGAGCCAGGCAGGTGAGGTAAGCCGGGTGGGCGGGCAGGCGGACAAATGGACGGACAGATGGACAGGCAGACAGGTGGACATGCTCCCTGCTGCCCTTTGTTCTTATGGCAGAGGCCCTGCCCTCTGCACCCTACAGGCACGTACGCACATATGCGCACTCTCACCCCGAGACCCTCTCCCCAATGTCCCAAGGAAGGGTCATGGGAAGAGAGACAAAGGAAACAGCATGAGGCAGAATGAATCCACCGCACCATGGTCCCGAAAATCGCTCTCAATGTCTTTCACATTAGATTTCACATGGAGGCAGCATCAAAGACCCCCAACTGGCCAGGAGGCCCTTGGCATAAGGGCCACCTGCCCCTCTCCCAGCCTCCACTCTCAGGGCTAGGTGACAAGCCATGTCAAGTCAGTGAGGTTTAAGAGACATTTTTGTCAAGAAGAAAAATAAAAGAAAAAAAGAAGGAAAAAAAAGGGAAAAAATGCCCACCTATAATGGGGAGCGGCTAGCCCAAGATGGATCAGAGGCTCCAAATCCCATTACTCGGGACTTCAGAGGACAGGCCCCAAAAAGACAGCAGCGATTAAGAGCTTGTAAATGGAGTGTCCTTTGGAGATCAAAGAGGGACATGCTTGTGTGTGTGTGTGAGTGTCTCTGTGTGTGTGTGTGTGCATGCGCGTGTGTGTAGAAACGTACGGCGGGGCGACTGCAGTGGGGCTGTGCGCCACAGCATGGTGAAGCCTGGAGTGTCACCTGCCTGCCACAGGCATCCTCCATGTTGCTGTGTCCTTGGTGCTGTGGATGTGTGGACATGCCCACAGGGTGGGGGCGGGGCAGGCTGGGTGCAGGTGAGGCCTGGTCTGTACCACCCACACCTGGCCTCATGCAGCCAGCTCTCTAGAAGGTGTTTCTGGCTGGGCCTTCTTCCAGCACCCCAAATGCTGGGCCTCCAGCATCTCTTAGAGTCTGGTCCCGTACCCAAGTTCAGCTCAGATGGGCCTGGCAGGAGCCCAAGAGCACAGTCCCAGCCACAGACAGAGCTGGGTATTAGGGTGGGTAGTGACTGCATCTAATGGCCCCAACCACCATCCCACTGCCCGCAGAGGCCAAGAGCTCCCAGATGGCCTGGAGAGTGTGTCCAGAGGTTCAAAGCCTCTGTCGGCATGATTGTTAGGTTATTAGGTAAACTCTGAGAAGCAAATCTTTTAATCCACTGTGGCTAATCCAGTGCACTTTTGTTTGTCAGGACAGATTCTGCAGCAACAAAGGGGCCAGGGGGGAACCCCAGCATACATAATCACATACTTATAACTTGGCCATGGCCACGCAGGGCTCCTAGGCAGCGGAGAGAGACATCACAGGACAGCGAAGAGCAGGGAGGGCAGCGGAGGGGCCAGGGACATTCGGAGTTTGACCTGGAGAGCATGTGCTGTGGGTGAGAGCAGCTAGCCTGTCTCCCATCACAAAGTCACCTAGCTACCAGCTTGAGAGGTTGCCCCTGGCCCTGGGACTATGCAGACTTTGGGGAGGGCGTAGACTGAATGAGATGCATCATCAGGTGGAGAAAAGATAACCTGCAGAGGGGCGTGAGAGCTCCCAGCACTGGGAGAGGCCTTTGGGGATGGAGTGGCCAGGATGCGGAAGGGGCATTCCAGGTGAGAGAACAGTGGGGACCAAGGGGACAGCTCACCCAGTGTAAGGGTCAGTGTGGCAGGAGGGAAGGCACACCTAAGATCAGAAGGGGGAGTGGCCTGAGGCCAACTCTGAAGGTAGGACTTCATCTGCTGCTTCCAGAAGTCTGGCCAAAGCCCCTCAGGTGCAAGTCCCCTCCACTGGGACACCACCTTCCCTAGGAAATTAGTGCTACGGTAGGGGGAGGCCAGCAGCCCTTCCCTCTGCTTGTGATGTGTTTGAGTCACAAGACATGGGCCACAGCCAGCTGTGGGCTTCATCCTACGGCCCAGGCCCATTCACAGAGAGTCTCACAGGGACCTTTAAGGCCAGTGGGGCCGGGTCAGGCCCCTCACTTTGCTGAGGAAGATATTCTCGCCCAAAGAGGTGCCCACCTTGCCCAGAGCCACCAGCTGGCCCAAGACGCAGCAGACCATCAAGTCTCCAAGGAGGCAGGAGCTGGGCCAACCTTGGCTACACCATCATTGTCCCCGCGGCTCCCAAGTTGGGGAGGCACTGGGTTGATGGTGGGCATGCTGCTCTCCCCATCTCTTTCCAAGGTCCCTGTGGCAAGCAGGGACCGTGAGTCCTCAACATTCACCCTCCGGCCCTGAGCCTACTTGACCATCTCCTGGACCCTTGGACATATCCCTAAGGTCAGAGTCTTCCAGAAAGGCGGTACAGGAAGGAGTCCCTGCTGTGCCATTCAACCTGGAGTGACAGGACCCCTCTCAGGACACTGAGGGTAAAACCTCAGTTGGGGGATAAGTGGTGGGGCTCAACAAATACCTGCTGCCATGCCACTACTTTTCTGTTGGTCTTGGGGCCTGGCCTTTGACTCATGGGGGCCATCAGTGATGTGGGGGGCTGTGTCACGTCTAGTGAGTTGTCCATGCAGAGGACACAAGGAGAGCAGAAACCATTAGGGCAGGACAACATACAGCAGCAGGGTTAGAAGGGGATAGTCATGCCAGGTATCATGTATGCAGCAGTGGACGCTGAGCTGACATAGAGCCAGCTTGTTTGAGTCGAAGCCCTATTCCTGTCCCCATAATTCCCCAGCTTGGCACTGGGGTCAGGATCACTCCTGGGGTGTCTGCTGTTGGCAGTTTCAGGTGAAGAGCAGGCAAGAGAAGTTCAAACAGCAAGAGGGATGCAAAATGTCAGCCTCAAGTGCCCAGAGGTCAGCCCAGGAAGCTCTAGATGACATCATCTCATTGTTCCTGGGGCCCAATTTGGGTCGACCGCAGCAGTCACAGGATGGCCCACTGGGGTCAGCTCTGTCCTGTCTCCCAGGATCTTCACCCCTGCCAGTCTTGCTTTGATCATTGAAAGGTGTCACCTGCTGCAGAGCTTTGTGGTCTCCATGTGATCATAATAGTGATATTGTGTAGAACTTCTTCCTGAATGCACAAGAAAGAGAACGGAACCCACGCCTAATTCTTCCAGCTATAACCTGTTACTGATACCCTGAGATAGTTCATTAGTCCTCCTGCCTTTATACTCATATGTTCTATATTCACAAATATGGGCACCGCGTATGTGCAGTCTTCTAGCTTTTCCCTTGGTGTTCTATCTTGTGACCTTGGTGCAATGGCTCCACATCATTTGTTGGGCTTGGGATAAGGGCTCAAACAGCACCTGGTTCCCCCTACCCACCCAGCTCAGAACTGATGGAAAAAGGATACTCAGGGAGGAGAGATAGAGCCCAGGGCTAAGCTTATGGTTGGTAAGGCGGCTGGCCAGGGCTTCTGGAGCTGTTCCTCCAAAAGGAAGTCCATCCCTCTTTCCTCAGAACCGGATGAGCCAAGGCCTTTCCCTACCTGCCCGCCTACTCCCACCTTCCACACCTGTGGTCTGGGCAGAAGGTTCAGGGAATGCACAGCCTAGAAGGGGCTCAGTCTGAGGTTCCCATCTCCTATGGAGGTCCAGATCAGTACACTTCCTCTTGTCTTCTCCTCTCAGGAGGATGATAGGGATCTGCACAGTATTCCATCTCTGCAGCTAGTCCTCTACTGCTGGTTTTCACCATCCTGCATTGGCCACACTCCCCATGCTTCAACATACTCCTTGGTACATCTGGGATGATGCCTTTAGAATCCTTTTTATAGGTTGTCTTCCTCAGCCAAGTGCATGAACACATGTAAGGCTTCAAAGCCCAATTTATTTAAAAGTTTTCCTTTTATGTCTAAATTGAAGAAAATAATTTTATTTCTGCTCCAAGGATTTTGTTTAGTTCCTGGAAAGTCTGAACAAATGCCATTAATGGTTAATCAAATCAAAGCCTCTAGTGGCAAACTCCTGCTCCTGGGGAAGGGTGCTTCATTTGAAAGGACCTCTGTAATGAAAAAGTTTACCTGTTCAGGAGTGAGGTTCCTGCAGATGTGTTATATTGGTCTCAGCTCC
>PVKM010018713.1:0-24829 GCA_004027735.1 Carollia perspicillata | reverse complement strand
CTCCTCTATATCCCAGGTGGAGATATCAAATAAGCCGTTGAAAATATGAGTTTAGAGATTAGGCGAGAGTTATAAGATGGAAGTAGAAATCGACTGTCCTCAGCAGATAGATGGTAGTTGATAGAAGAGACCACCAGAGGTGGTAGAGAAGAGTCCCAGGAGGGAGTGCAGGGGCACTGACGTGTTAAGGTCTTAGGGAGAATAGCAGGACACAAAAGCGAAGATTGAGAAAGAGCTGCAAGAGAGGTGGGAAGGGAACCAGGAGAGCATGGCATACATATATGATAAAGAAAGTGCATATAAAAGGAGACAGTGATCAGCTGTGTCATAGGCTGCTAAGTGATCAAAGTTGTCGACTGGGAAGTGGTCATTGGATTTGGCAACGTGGGCCTCACTGGTGACCTTAACATGAGAAATTTTGTTACAGGGATGGAGGCAAAAGCCTGATTGGAGTATGTTTCAGAGAGAACGGGAGGAAAAGAATTGGGGGAAGCAAGAACAGATAGTCCTTTTGCTGCAAAGGTAAGTAGAGAATTGGGGCAGAAACTGGCAGGGGAAGTGGAATCAAAAGAAAGTTTTGTTTTATTTTTTCACATGAAAAAATGACAGCATGTTTGTAACCTGGTAAATAGAAATGATTCATTAAAGTGGGAAGTGTTTCTGATGCAGAAGAAAGGAGGGAGAAATGATAAAGCTGCATCTCTAAAGCTACAAGAGAGGATGAAATATGTGCAAGTACAGGGGCTGGCTCTAGACAGGACCACGGATGTTCATCTGAAGTAATAGGAGGGGTCTGGTTAGCTTCTGTGGCATAACACACCATCCCAAAACTTAGTGGCTGAGCAGGTCAGCGAGGTGGTTGGTTCTTGTCTGGGAAGGCCTGACTGATCTCTCCTGGGCTTGCTGTGGTCAACTGGCAGATTGGCAGGAAGGTGGATGATGTCAGATCATCTGTTTGGCACTCCTGTGTCTTTTGTATACCTGGCAATTGTCTGGCTGTCAAGTGGTGTGCCTCATGTGTTTTCCACATGGCCTCTTATCTGCTGAGAGGCTGGCTTGAGCTTGCTCGTGTGGTGGTTTCAGATCTCCATGCCTAGCAAGACAAGGCAAGCCCCAATGTGCAAATATTTCTCAGGCCTCCTTTTGCATCACATTTTCTACGTCTTACTGGCCAAAGCAAGTCATAAGGCCAAGCCCAGATTCAGGAATTAGAGAAATAGATTCTACCTCCTAATGGAAGAAGCTGCATAATTACATTGCAGTGGGACGTGGGTTCAAGGAGGGGAAGAATTTGTGGCCATCTTTGCAACTTGCTATAGGAGAGAAGGCAGTGAATATGAACACAGATGCCAACAGGTGGGTAGATGCAATTGTGAGATTCTGGGGAAATTCTCTTATGAGTACTTCGATTTTCTTGAAGGTAAGGTCTCATGTTGAAAGCCCATGCCGGGCTGATACTGACTTACTCATTAGCAATGAACAGTAAAGCTACCAAGAGAACTGGGCCTTTATGGCAGCTTGTTAGAGACCACCTTTAGGAAAAATGTTTCCTGAAAGCCACCTAACCATGATGCCTGAGATTCCTACAAAGGGGGTTCATTGGAAAACTGATGGCTGATGTCATGGAGCTTGACAGCAAGATGCACCCATCCTTGAAAAGGACAGTCTTTCCAAGCTGATTAAAATATCCTATCTGCTAGGCACCCCCTGCTCTGGGTAATGCCACATGGACACTGCTGCACGTGGCCCTTTGGCTGTGTTTTCTCTGTGTTTCTCTCTACTGCATGTGTTACCAATGAGGTTGCAGTGTCCCTCACAAAGCCCTTCAGAAGGGTTTATTCTGCTCTCACGGCCACCCCAGAAAAGTAGATCCCCAAGCACTTGGGAGTCACCATCACCCCCAACAAATGCAGTCACAGGTGATGTGAGGCAGAGAAGTGCCTGGGGAGATGAATTTTTCTTTCCTTTTCTCATTGCAACCCTTTTCTCAGGGCGGATAGAACATGAACATCTTTAACCACTGGTCCTGAGAATCAGTCCACTCTACCTGTCCTTGAAAATGAAGAAAGAGCACTGAAGTAGCGTCAGGCCCCACACAGGCTGTGTAATGCTTGGCAAGTCACTTAACCAACCTGTGCATTGGTTTCCTAATCTCTTGCTGCAAGGATTAAATGGGATTAAAGGTGTGAAAGAATTTTTACATGACACACTGACTTCCAGGATATTTTTACTCTTTAAAATAAATTAGGTAGAAGGTAAAGGGATTCCCCTTTTTCTTGAGACATGAGTCATTCATGTAATATGCATGAGCAGGAGAAAGGTGTAATGGGAAGCTGACTGTCTGGAGGGGAAGACAGATCAGCCAGAGAGATGCAGGTTGTCTGCAAAGACAGGTAACAGAAGGCAGCAGTTATATTTAGTAAAACTATAAGCCTGGGGGAGAGCAGTGTGTTATCCGTCAGTGTTTCAAGGCATGAAAGAAAGTGCAGAGCACACGTGAGGAGGATTGAGCGTTGAGCTGCATGGGTGACTTGGCCACAGCCAGTCCTGAATAGATTGAAATCCGGGTCTTTATTCTGTGATTGAACCGTGATGGGTCAATTTATCAGGCATCAGTTAAAAGCTTTACTGATGAAGGATGTGTGGAATGCAAAGGATGTGTTGGACCCTCTTCCTGTACTAGAGGGTCTTGGGGAGAACAGAACTGTGAGACAACTGGAAATTATTTGCAGTCTAAACCACAGACTGCAAATTCAGCTGCTTACCAGGACCCAGCAGGTGACGTAGCCAAGGAAGCCCGCCAGTTGTAAGGAAAGCAACAACATAGAAGAAATATAAAAGGTATTGACCTTAATGTGAGCATGAGTGCATGGAGTAAAGATGGAGGCAAGCGGTGTGTGTCCTGTCAGGAGGGGCAGCCTCAACCCAGCTCCCAAGATGCCAGGTGAGAATGCGTTCCCACATCTTTTGGTTTGGTCAGAAGAACTAAGAACTTCAGATGTTAATAGGGAACTTCACAATTTCTGTAAGTTCTAGTTAATTTTTAAAAATTGCAAAAGGAGTGTCTGCGGTTCTCTTTCTGTGATCTTTGCAAACACGCGGTGGTGTGTGGAAAGCTGGGGGAGCTCGGAGAAGCAAAGAGAGAGGTTGGGGGTGAGTCTGCACCCTGGGCCTGAGGGGTGGGCCCTTGGACTGGCCGGAGCGTGGGTCCCCAGCTCCCCCTGGGCAGAGGACAGGATGCAGACAGAGGCTGTTCTCCCCTGCACACTTCTGTCGCCCAAGGACCGTCTCTGGCTCGGTCAGCTTCCCCCTCTTGACAGATGTTTCCCTTAGGGGAGCAGTGGTGGGCTAGGGGGAGGAGAGTCTTTCTTTGTTCAGGTTTTACAGTATGGAATTCTAAAAGTGATTCGAGGCAAAGTTTTCTGATGTTTGGAGAGTGTAAAAATAAAAATAAGAGTTTCTCTCCCTTCCCTTCACTCTCCTCCATTTCCATTTCTAATAGGTAATTTCTAATAACATTTTTCTGTCTGTCATTTCAGAAAATTTCTAAGCATGTAAGACCATATACATCATGTTTTCCTTCCCTCTGCACTCCCCCCACCCCCCCCCCCTTCGCAGATAGAGGAAAGACGTGATTGGCCATCAAGCAAAGAGCAGAGGCCCACCTTTGCTGCTTTATATCTGCAGTGTCTCCTGCTTAGAAGGCCTTTCTCTTCCTCCTCATCTTGCATTAACGCCTCTAATGCCTCGAAAGGCCACACAGTTTAGTGACAAAGAACACAGACACTGAGTCAGACTTTCTGGCTCCACATTCCAGATCTATCTATTACCAGCTCCAATTCTAGCTCAGTTACTCAGCCTTTCCATGCCACAATTTACTCATCTGTCCAAGGGGATTAAAAATAGAATCTGTCCCCCAAAGTCGTTGTGGGGAATGAATACGTTCAAGTATATGAAGGGCTTAGGCAGGATTCGTCATAAAGAAAGTGGTACATGTGTTTATTATTATAGTTGTTTGCAAAGGTCTAGCACTTGTTTCCTTTCTGGTAGGAAATTTGCTCAATTATCCCTAATCCCACCACCTGGCATACTGTAAACCGGTGGAGGGCAGGCGCCACACCTCTCACTTTTTCGTGTCTCTGCAGAGGCCTTGCATGAAGACTGCTGGGGCAGGAACGCAGGTGCCAGGCCTCCATGGCTGTGGCCTGCTCTGCCCGCTGTGGCAGAGGTCAGTGAGATACAGCAGGGAGCCCAGGACCCAGCTGCTCTTCACCTCTCGTGCCTCGGGTGAGAGGGAAATTGAGTGTTTCTCTTGCTTTGAAATATTCTTTATATCTCCAGGAGGTGCCTTGCCAAAATTTAGAGCAGTTTTAGAAACTCCGCTAGCATCAGAGCCCTAAGGGCGGCAATGCTCGGCACTTCTGTCTCCAGGGAGCCTCTGAGCTCATTTCAGTAAAACTTTAATGCCTGGAAGTCAATTAGAGTGGAGAATTCTCCTGTAATCAAAAGAGGCAATGCTTTTATTGGAAAGGTGCAAACTAGAGGGGAAGGATGACAGTGGTATGAGGCTCTGTAAAGCTAATGGCTTGGTCTGGGAAGATTGTTTTGACAGAGTCAGGCCATATCTATCAGGCATCAAGGCAAGGGGAGGGGCTGAGGAGTGGGCAGGGTGGGGGAAACAGGCTGTCGGTGGCCTTAATGATTATCCTCAGAGCAAGCTGAAGACTTCCCAGACAGAGGAGGTTTACCCCTTGACTTTCCTGGACTGCCCATCAGATGCACAAAGTGAGGATTACTTCCTGTCTCTCATTTTATGGAGGAGGAACTGAAGTTCAGGGAAGTTAATATGGCTCTGGAGTTGAAACCCTAGCTTGTCTCCTTCTTTTCAGAAAGCAGACCTGGCTGGAGTGAGGAGTGTGGATATGAACAGAGGGGAAGGCTCTGTTCCCTTTAAGCACGTCCTTTAAAATTGGCACCTTCTCACGGCACCTTCTCAATTCTGAAAAGGTGTTAGAGGAAGTCATGTGAAATTTATTACTTAAGCAGATGCAGAGGTTGTATGTGTCTGTTCCAGTTGCTACTGCATAACAAATCACCCCAAAACGGTCCTCCAACAACCGTTTTACCATATTCATAATTCAGGCAGGGCAACGAAGAGTATGGTTTTTCTGATCTACGATGTCTGGAGCCTCAGCTAGGAAGGACATCTATGCAGCAAGGTCACTTAAAAGTTGGGGACTGGCATCTTCTAAGGGTCCACCTGGCTAGATGTCCAGATTGCACATCACGTGGCTAAATCGTTGATGTTGGCTGTTAGCTGGGAGCTCGGTTGGGGCTGTTGACTGGAGCACCATATGTGGCCTTTCTAACACAGCAGTCTCAGGGTATTTGGTGATCTTACATGTATATGGAGGCTGACTTTCCCCAGAGTGAGCTTCCCAAGGGAACCAGGCAGACCTTTTTTGACCTAGCATCATTTCCAACTCCCTCTATTGGTTGAAGCGGTCACAGGTCTGCCTAGATTCAAGGGAAAGGACACAGAGCCCCACCTCTCAATAGTGCCAAAGAATATGTAGCCATTGTTTTTAAACAACACTGTATTGTCTCATTTCTAATATTTTAGGAAGTGTAGTTAGGGTCGGCAGGTGCTAGAATCCTGCCTTGGATTCTTTGCCACTAACTAACCATATGACCTTGAAGGAGCCCTCTAATTCATCCAAATTTATGTTTTCTCCTTTGTAAAATTATTTATTACAAGATAAATAAACCTTTAGGTACATTTTGTCACTCATAAAATATCTTTAATGTAGCTATCCTGTTAAACTCTAACGAGGTTTATTGGAAGGGATTAGGAGAGTCCCAAGCTGTTGGCAGCACTCTTGCTGGGCAGAAGCCTGGGGACAGCAGAGGCAGAAATGGCGAGAGGGTATTGAGAACGATGGTGGGGAGATGGAGGAGGGTGGACAGAGGTGAGAGGGGGGTGTGACTACCTGAGGCAGGAAGAGACTGGAAGGTGATCCCAAAGGGCAGCGTGAGCTGCAGGGCTGCCACTGCTGCCCAAGACAGGAAGAGAACTGTTAGAAGGAATGAAGTAGTCCGGGAACTGGATTATGGAAGCGACAGAATATGTGCCTGGCCAGGGAGATGGGAATATGAAATTGCCTAGGCTCAGAATGTGGCAGAGAGACAATAAGCAGAGGAAGGAAGAGCGTTTCTCCTTTCATTGTCTTCTGTGGCTCAGCCCAGGACGGGATGCATTTCAAAGGTGGGCAGCAAGGCAGCAAGGCAGGCAGGGCTGGCTTCCTATGTGCTTGGAGCTTGGGTGTGGTCCTTTGTTAAGAGAACTCCTTTTCAAGGATGGACCTGAGGCAACAGGGCACCTTGGCTTTGCATTTTCAAGGTAAGACTCAGTACATCTGATCCATTAGCCTTCACTGAAGTATCAGTGCCCAGACTGAGTTTGATATTTTTCACAGGTGGACCATCTTGGGGGTGAAGTTACAGCCCTTCGGATTACATGGGCAGATGTCGGCTTCCTTTGTGTGAAGCCGACTCTTGGGAGGCAACTTTTGGGTCTCAGAATGTCTTGGGGAGATCACTACCTTCCTCAATATTTGACCCACATTCCTTGGGGAGCCTCTGAGAGGGTTCAGGCACTGGGAGAGCCCCTGTCACTGTGGAAGAAGCCATAAGCTAGGAATATGGACTTCAGGCATGCCTGTGCTGTTAGCCAACCCCGCAAGGTGACAGTGACTCCTGTGAAGACAGGACAGGTGTGTGGGTGGGTGGTGGGGGTCATGGCAGAGAGAGATGGGGGAAGGGAGGGAGAGAGAAGAGAAGGAGAGGAGAGGGGAAGAGAGGAGAGGGCAAAAAAGAAGAGGAGAGAGAAAGGATGGATGAATACCTGTGATGCTAATTTTCTCATCCTCCTGGGAATGCACCCAGCCTCTCTTTTACCATGCATTAGTCTCTATGTTTTAATGGGTAGTTCCACATTAAAATTGTTTTGTATGGTGGGGCTGGGAGGGCAGAGCCTTGTGTTTCTCAGTTGGATGTGTCTCCTTTCTGTTGGCCCTGCTGTGTTTGTGGAGGTGTGGAAGGATGCCTCCTTGACCACCAGGCAGGCAGTGGTCCCATAGGTGGAAAATGCCATATGACTCTGTTTATCCCAGCTTCCAGAGACTCAGTGCAGACCTGGAGCAAGAGTCTGAACCACAGTGTAGCTGTCACAGGGTTGCTAGGACTCCAGTCAGTTTTTCCCCAGAGTTGCACGGATTTGGTAGTTATTTCAATCACTCCTTGTCCTATGTTTGCTACTCCGAAACGCTTCATCCCTGACTCAGAGCCATTGAGTCCAGCCACTTGCCCTTTCCCCAGCCCTATGTACAATCACCACTTGGAGGAGAGTGAGGGAAAGGAAGGAGAGACGCTTGCATTTTAACACTGACTAGTAGCCTTGATTGATTTCTTTTACATCTTCAGCTCGGGTTTTCTCTTCCTTCTGTTGATCACTTCTCTATCTACTAACTCTGGTGGGATCCTCCATATGTTCAGAACCCCACAAAGAAACCTATGGGAATTTTGACAAATGTGGCAGAAGAGGGTCTGTTCAGCCCAGCTCCTGCTTCAGTGGGGAGCACCCAGCTGCAGTCCATTCCACACATCTGGAATCACTCCCTTTGACCTGTTTGTATGTCTTGTAATCTGACCGTTCTGCTCCAACCCAGCCTACTCTCCCCTTCCTTTCTGCTAGTGGTGCCCTCTGGCAACCTGCGGACCCTGTCTTCACTGCCTTCCAGCACCTGTGTGGACAGTGTGGGCGCCAGCCCCCAAGATGGCCCCCAGTGACCCTTGCCTCCTGGTATCACATCCCTGTGTGGTTCCCTCTCACACTGAATAGAGCCGACCTGTGCAACCAACAGGATGTCGTGGGAATAACAGAGTGTGAATTCTGAGGTGAGGTTATAAGGGGTATTGTGGCTCTTGCCTTATATCACCTGTCTGGAGTAAGGCAGCTGCCATATTGTGAGGACACACAGGTCAGCTGTGGAAAGGTGCAGGTGGCGAGGGATGGAAGTTTCCCACCAACAGCCAGAACGGCCTGCCAGCCAGTGAGGGGGCCACTTGGGAAGTGGATCCTGCAGCCCCAGCCAACATCTTGACCTCAACCTTGGGAGAGACTGTGAGCCAGAAGCACCCAGTGAGTCACTCCTGAATTCATGACCCACAGAAACTGTGCGGTGGTAATAGTTTACTCTTACTTTAAGCTACTAACTTTTGTGATCATTTCTTACATAGCTGTAGATGTCTCAGACAGACTTTTAAATGACAAGTCTCCTTTGCCTAAAGTTTTCCCCATCACAGAAACTGGCAATTCCATTTACTCCATGGTTCAGTCCAAAACCCAGGACTTGACCTTGATTCTTGCCTTCCTCTCACACCCCACTTCAGCAAATCCTTTAAGGCAGCTTTTCCTTAAAACTATCACAAATCTCTTGGCTCTTCTCCGCCTCCACTGTGACCAAGCCACTGTCACCTCTTGCCTGGACTCCTGACATAGTGTCTTCACTGGTATTTCTATTCCTACACATGTCTCCCACGTCATTTCTCATGAAAGATATTTTTTAAAACCCAGACTGTTTCTGCTCCGTCCAAGCCTTCCAGTGGCTAATGCTACATCTTAAAGCCCCAAATCGTCAGAGTAGCCTGGAGGTGCCCCGTGCTCTGGCTTCTGCCCGGCACTCTTTCTTGTCTCCTACCACTCTCAGCTCCGCCACACTGGCTTCCTCACTGCTCCTCGACTCTGCTCCCACCCCAAGGTCTTTGCATGTCCTGTGACCTTCCAGGAGTGCTCCACCTCAGACCTTGGCCCACCTCATTCCCACACTTCGTTGAATGCTCAGTACAGATCGCACCTTCTCAGAAAGGCCTTCCTTGACACCTCAATATAAACACCTCCATTTCACCATCTACTTCCTTGCCTTTGCCACTGAGGTAACCTATTGGAGCTAGGGTATGTAGGTTGCAACCAATGAAAACCAACTCTTTCTGCGATTATGGGAAAACAGGGGGAGCTCATATGATTGAAGGTGACGCTGAAGGGCAGGAAGAGGTAGCTGGGATCCAGCTGACCCAGTGGAGGGGCCTCAGTTGAAGAATGAGGAAACTCAACTTGGGGGTATGCAGTCCAGGAGGGCCCTTAGTGAAGAGGACTGCTGGCCATAAAGCAAGACTCCGGGATTTCTCCCACGGCCTGGCAGTTGAGCAGTGGGGGAGGGGGCTTGGAGAAGGGTGGCTGCTGTAGAAACCTTCCCAGAGCAGTTTGACAGAAAAGAATTAGAACTGTGATGAGCAGCACTTTATTTTACTCATTCTCCTGGGAATGAATCTATGAACTAATCATTATCTTCACCAGAGGCCCATTTAGAAGAAGAACATTTGAAAAAGTGCACAGAACTGAAGATGTTTGTAACGAGTAAGTTTATCTCTAAGTAATCTGTTTCTAACTTCCTGGTGGGTGAAACCCAACACAAGCTAGCTTAAGTAGAAAGGGGTTTTGTGTTTTAGATAGAGACAGGTCATTCTCTCATGAAACCACAGGACTGTCATGACGGCCAAAAGACTAGAACCAGAAACTTCAGTGTCCTTAGCAACCCAGAGGCATTATTACTCTGCTTTTCATAATCTCCCTATGAGGTAGGGGCTACTCCTAACCAGTAGATAAGGAAACAGAGGTCCAGAGAGGTTAAGTAACTTTGCCTTAGAGTCACACTCTATCTTGCTTCTAGGTTAGGAGGGTCCTCATTTGTCCTGGCATAGTCTGAGGGGGTTTCAGAATTTTCTTGTTCATTCCTTTGCTACTCTCCTTTCCCATTCAAATGAGACTTGAGCTTCTGGCCCAGGGGAGGGCAGGCTGCAGAAAGCCCACTACCCATGGAACCTCCATTTCACAGGGCACAGTAGCACCTTTCCTCAGTGGCCACTGTCCTGCACCCTCTGCCTGAGGCCTGAATATTGAGGAGTGGCTGGATGACATGGGCAGGGTGATATGGAGCAAAGAATACCGGCACTCTGGTGTGGAGGAGGAATCACTGAGGCCATCTAATTCAGGAGCCACAAACCCACATGCTACGAGAATCACTCAGGTACCATAAACAAAATAAGCAGTTCCACAGGAGTCGGGAGGCTGTAGCTAATGGTCCCATCTAAGACAGCCCTACTTCTATTCAGTTCTGGCTTAATCTGCTGTGTCGGGCTCGGGCCCAACACTGTCAGATTATGGCTTCTCTTGAATGTCCTTCTCCTACCTCCTGCCTAAGATTATTGTGACAGTTAAATGAAGTAGCCCACGTAAAGTGCTGGGAACATGTGCCTGGCATATGGCGGAGCCCTCAATATGTGTTGGTTGCTATTATTATTACAACACTTCACAGATGTGAAAGCCAAGGCCCAGAGTGGGCTCCGCCAAGATCACAGTGAGTGGTAGATGTCAAGTGACAGCCAGGCTCCTGATGCTGGGCAGCATTTTTTGCTTCCTCATTTCTCTTTCCTGCCCCCACCCATCTCCAGAGCCATCGACCATCTTCACTGTGTAGCAGGATGCATTTTAGGTATCTTTCGGGCAGTATTTCTGCTGATAGCCTACATTCAGAGAAACCTCCTTAATAAAGGAAACCTTTTCCAAGTTTGTTCCAGTAGAACAATCCACAGGGTTCTTTCAACTCTCTTTAGGTTAATAAAGGAGTAGCAGCTTTAAAGGAGCTCCCTGCCTTGCTTTATTAGCTCTGTGGGGCTGTATTACATAAACTCAGACTTTTCCATTTGTCAGGGGCTCACCTATTATTTACAGAGGGCCCATTAAACCATTAAGGAAAAAGGTGCCTTTGTAGGCCAGGACGATTTGCGCACTTGGTTGGGAACAAAGCTAATTTCCTCTTGCTCTATGAAAAATGCCCTTTACACTCATTAAAAGTTCCAGGAATTCTGCATCCTAAGCTGTCCAGGTGTTATTCCAACAGAACAGGCAGCAGGGCTACTGTTTCCTCCAAAGCACTTGGCCCGTTGCACCTCACAGCCCCAAACAGGGCCTGGTGTGGGCCCTAGTCTGTAATTTTGTCTTACCCTCGTCCCCGTGGTTCTGAGTTAATGCTCTCTCACTCTGCACTCCCTGTCAGATTCATCCCACTCCCTGGAAGGTGTGAAGCTCAGTGGGGCCACTCCCTGTCCCTTGTGTGTTTTGAACTGGAGTTCTCCCTGTAGACTGCCCTGTCGCTGGCCTCATCCTTTACCTTGACACAGTCACTATGGCACTTGACCTCAATAATCTGCCGTCAGTCAGATGGCCCTTTCCGGAGACCATGGATGAAGCATACAAAAAGGAATTGAAGATGGATCCCTAAAGACACTGACCACCATAGGGCTGGACCCAGCAGGCACTGCCTCCCCTTGGTTTTCAGTTCCTCTTAGCTGACAGAGCTCTCGTTTACATCAGAGATAACTCTAAGCTATTTTTCCAGGTCTGGTTTTCTGAACTACTTCTTGGAAATGTAATGAAGATGCAAGGGCAAACAGTCATACTCTTCGCATCTGTCTATCAGGTCGGGAGTGACATTCCTGGGTTATAAGAATTTCCAACTCCAGCCCTGGCTGGGTAGCTCAGTTGGTTAGAGCGTTGTCCCAGTACTCCAAGTTTGCAGGTTCGATACCTGGTCAGGGCACATATAAGAAGCAACCAATGAATGCATAAATAGGTGGAACAACAAATTGATGTTTTTCTCTCCCTTCCTCTTTCTCTAAAATCAATAAATGAAAAACATTCTTTTAATTAAAAAAAAAAAGAATTTCCAACTCCAGAGACAGCTTGTCATCATGTGGTTGATGAAATTAGAGGTTTTACAGATGAGGAATATATGGAGTAAAATAAGATGTAATCTCAGAAACTGTAACATGCTAATGGCAGATGTTCATTTCTTAGCAAGTCAGTTTAACATGCCCACACTGGTTTAAAGTTAATCAACACTTTAATCCTCCTGAACTAGACAATGCAAGGATTTGAGAATGCTTATCTCCCTGTTATCCAATACTTTATTTCTAGCCTACTTTTTCGCCTCTCAAATTAGGCATTATTGTTATTGTTACTATTTTTAAAGTCAGTGTTTGCTTGGCTTTACCTGCACATGAATGTATTTTTACTCTCCATCCTTTCATGTATCTCAGACTTTCCACCTAGGAACATTTTTCTTTGGCTGGAGATATTACTTTTAGAATTTTCTTTAGTGAGAACCTTTGGTGATAAACTTTCCTTAGGTTTTGTCTGAAATTATCCATATTCCACTGTTGTTTTTAAAAGATAGTTTTGTCAACATAGAATTTTATACTGGCTTCTTTTCCCTCTCAGTACATCGGATACTTTATTCTCTTCCTCTCTGGATTCCTTTATTGTTGTTGAGGTGCCAGCCGTCAATTAAATGGTCACTCATCGGTACATGATCTGCCTTATTTGCCATGGCAACTTTCAGAATCTATTTGCTTTTGAAGTTCTGAAAGTTTTATAATTAAAAAAAATATTTTTGTCTTTCTTTGGATTTACAGAGCTTCTTAGACTTGAAGATAGATGTTTTTCTAACAATTTGGGAATTTCTTCATTATTATAATGTGTCTTGAATATTCTCTTTCCTTTTTTTCGTTATTATATCTCTTTAGAACTTCAGTTTAGACTTATCCTAGACCTTAATTTATCCCACAAGACTCTTAACCCCTCTCAGTTATTTTGCATCATTTTGTGGTTCTGTGCTGCACTCTGATCTAATTTCGTTGAATTTATTATCCAGTTAAAAAATCTTCTCTTCAGCCCTGGCTGGTGTAGCTCAGTGGATTGAGTGCGGGCCCGTGAACCAAACAACTGTGGTTCGATTCCCAGTCAGGGCACATGCCTGGGTTGCAGGCCAGTTCCCAGCAGGGGACGCTCGAGAGGCAACCATACATTGATGTTTCTCTCCCTCTCTCCTTCCCTTCCCCTCTAAAGATAAATAAATAAAATCTTAAAAAAAACTTCTCTTCATATGTGTTCAGTCTTGTGTATTATGTTTCTAATTGCAGTTGCTAAATGTTTTAATTTCCGGATATTCATTTGTTTCATTTAAAAATTGGCTAAGATCATTCTTTGTAGTATCTTGTTCCTCATATTTTTAAGCTTTTCTATTAGCTCTTAAACTTTCTGTCTGATAATTCCAGTACCTATAATCTTTATGTTGTCTAGTGCTTCAGTTTCTCATCCACAGTGACTTATTTCCTTGTATGTTTTGTGATTTTGATTATAAACTGCTGAATTTTGTTCAAGCCTCATTGCTTGGTCCTGGACCAAAGCGGAATTCCTCTGGAAAGAATTCATGTTTGCTTCTGCCCACCTCCTTGTAGAGGCAGATTTTATTTCTTACTTACCTTACATTATGGGTGTAATGTAAGGTACTTTATACCCTTTGATGCCCCAGCTTTGCACAGTAGACCACTCTTAAACATTCCATTTTATTTATTTTTAATAGTTAACCTTTAAAAAATATTTCTTTTTTTTTTAGAGAGAGAGGAAGGGAGAGGAAAAGAGAGAGAAGCATCAATGTGCAAGTGAAACATTGATTGGTTGCCTCTCACCAACCAGGGACCTGACCTGCAGCCCAGGCATATGCCCCAACTGGGAATTGAACTAGTGACCTTTTAGTTCATAGGCCAAGACTCAACCTACTGAGCCACACCATCCAGGGCTAAACATACCACTTTAAATGGGCCCCAGGCTTTCTGTCTTGCTCCACACCCCATGAAGCCATCCAATGGAATGTAAGGCCTCCAAGGCTTGGCCTTCAGGTAAAAGCTCGTTGTAACACTCTTTTTCACCCAGGAGTTCCTGCTTTCTTTATCTGTAGAATCCTTAGAGGTTTTGAATGTTTTAATTTTTTATCTTTTAATACATTATTGTTTCAACTGTAAGAATTACTCAAGATATCTAACTTCCTATACTGATAGAAATGTCACTCCTTAAATGTCTTCCTTAAGCTATTATATATATATGCAAGGAGAGACTGCGCGCCTCTAATTAGCAGGGTTGTGAAAAAGTTTTTTCTCTTGTGATTACATTTATGCTTCACTAAAAGGAGTGTAGCAATTAAAAGCTATTCCTTGTGATAAAACTGAGGGTTGGGAATAGTCCTTAATCATAAGATTAAATATTAATTTAAATGCATGTTTAGGAAAAGGGACATGGTCTTCAAACTTAGACCTGTGTTATATCTTATAATCCTCTTTTACTATTTCTGTAATTATGCAAATGTCTTTTGATGATGTTTGTTAAACTATCTTTTAGGTAGACAGGTGGACTTGAATGTTTTAATGGTTTCTATAATCACGTGATTATAACTCCCCAAACCTTGCTAATTAATTGTGATATAAACATTACTTGCGAAATCCTGGTCTGTAGCTGTTCTGTGTTTCTAGATTTCTTTTCTTGTTGATGGTGTTATCAGGCTCTTTTTCGCCTGCCTCTTCTTCCTTTAGCCATAGGAGTATTAATAAAACCCCAGACTCTAACAGATTTTGTCTAAATTAAGTGTTAGAAATATTTTTTTGGTGTAGCCCATAATGATTTCAGTTTGTTTGGATCTGTTCTCCCAAATGAGTGAAGGCAGAAGCTCTTCTCTTACTCATTTTGTTGTTTCCTTTGGTTCCTTCCCCCGTTAAGTGTCTTATAATTTAGGAGGAACTCAGGATAAATATAGTAAATAAGTAGAAACACAGGGAAAAAATCAGTCAAAAAGCACATCTTTGAGGAGAGGTCAAATCTTCAGTGGAGACCATCTGGCTTTCTTCAGGGTGAGAAATACTGAGTGGGCCCCGGCAGCGGCAGAGCTGGGGTTCAGGGCCCAGGAGACCATTGCAGGGCCTCCTGCCACTCTACCCAGTGTTCTACCAAGCTCTACCAAGGCCTGCTCTCCCTACCTTATTCCAATTCTCCCTACCTTAGGCCACCTGGCTGCCAATAGCTCCAGCCCCTGGGGGACCAGAGTGTGGGTCAGTGGGACCCAGCCACCGCAGGAGGCAGGGGAGAGGGGTCGGCCCAGTGCTTATCATCCCGACATGGCGGTTTAGTAGTCCTGGAGAAGCTATGAGCCTGAGGTTGCTCCCACCTCCCACCCCCATTCCAGCAGGCCCGGCATTTTGTTCCCTCCAATTAACTGTGCATAACAACAAGGAGTGAAACCAAGTGAATTAAGTAATAATTTATCATATTCAGTTCACCATTAACAGCCTTCTAGTGTTTCCTTTGCTCTTTTAAATGAGACTTTGTTCTGATGCTCAGCTCTTTTGTTACTCTGCAAGCTTTTAGTGAGTGCTTTCACTACCTCCCCTACCCCTCCTCCTGCTTTCCTTGAGCTTTGAAACACGAGTGTCTTTCTGGAAGCAGCTGAGCCATCTCCCATCTAGCATCTTTCATCCCATTTAATGGGGACCTCGAATGTTAATTTATGAGCATCAACTCCAGGCTGGGTGTTGAGAGACACAAGAGAAGAGGATTCAGTCTTTGCCCTGGACCAGCGTTTAATCTAACCGAGGCAATGAGGCTCATCCAATATGAAATGGTCAGAGGAGGGAGAAGGGGACAGTGTTTGTCAGTGCCAGCAAAGTAAGACCTTTCTTTGAGAAAAGCTCCCTGAAGGAGAGGACTTGAACTGACTCCTGAATGTTGGTATGAATTTGGGGAGGAAGTAGATGAGAGGACAGCCCATGCGGGGGTCTGGCTGGAGCTCAGTGTCAGCCTCCATCTTCATCTTCACAGGACCCTAAAACCACAGCCATTGGACCACCATGGCAGTAGGTGAGGTGAGGTCAGGGAAGTGAGTCTTAAACAGACCAGTGACAGTTAGGGGGCCCTTTGCCTTCCTGCTTGCTGGTTGGTCTCCTTTCTGGGATCACCCGGCCTGTGAACCTCCCTTTCTCAGCCCCATGGCTTTTGGACTTTTTCCTTAGAGGGCATCAGGCAGTGGCCCCAATGAAGTTTCAGGTTTTCTGGGTCTATTCACTTTCATGTCTCTATTCTGCTGGGCTGTGTGTGTGAGTGTGCCTGTATGTGGGGGTGTGGACGTACACCTGGGCTCTCAGGGACTGGCATCATGCACTTGTGTTTTGCATTTAAGGCTGGGGAGGTCATAACAGAACTGGGGCAGCGGGGGCTATAGCTCTGAGTCACTGAGGCTGCGAGACCCTGGGCCCCCACAGATTGCAGCTTTAGCTCTACCAAGGCCTGTTGGGCCCCCTGATGGTGGGGGATGGGCCCGAGGATGGGGAGGTGAGGAAGCCTGGGCCCTCAGAGGGGTTGAGGAAGCACCCACGTAGGCTCCTTCTCTTGAGCAAAGTCCCTGGGCTCTGGGGTCACATCGCAGGTTCCATGTCAGGGCATGCCCTCAGCCCACTGCTCTGATTCACTCTCAGAAGGAAATGCCATGCTGGGTGCTGTGGGGGAGAGGTCACTGGCTTCCAAGGAGCCAAGGTGCTGGCAGACTAGACTGGCCAGGGCACATGTAGTTTCAAAAACTGAGCTGAGGAGGGAGAAGTTGTGGAGGCACCCAGGTGGTCCATACACGCATGCTCATTTCAGGGTGCCTCTTGACCACAATGCCTTGAAAATGAGGTTTCAAGGAGAGCATATTATGTATTTGAAAGAAATACTCAGATGAGTTGCTTGAGAAGGAGGGTAAGTCCCCAGGGCATGCATGTGAAGAAACACAGGGGGCGTCTTTGAAACTGTTATGCTCAAGATGTTGAAAGAAATTTATCTCATTCCCGAGAGGCAAGATGGTAGGAAATTGAGGTGAATAGAAAACTGGGGCTCTAGGGGGGTTGGGGAAGGCCAGAGAGATCCATCCCTGAGGGCAGGAGAGTGGGTACAGGTGGCAACAGAGGGACAGCTAACACCTATACTACAGATAAAAAGACATGTTCTTTTAATGGTGACAGATGGCCACAGGGTCAAGTGTGCCTGGGGGTTTGGTTGTGCCATAGCCAGGGGAGGTTTTGTGGTCAGGATTTGAGAGAGAGAACTGAGTTCATCAAGTTCAGGTTTGGGCATGAAGCAATTGACCTGAGGCCATGTAGTGTAGTGAGGAGGAACGTCCTCCAATTGTGTGGGATACCTGGTCATCCTATTTCTGAATTTGAATATCAGCAGACATGTCTCTAGAATCTTCTGTGCATATTGTGAATTCATTTCCAGAAGCATTTACATTTGCTCCCAAAATACCAATATCCACTTTCTACCTAGTAAGTAAAAAGCAGAGAAAACAAGCTGAAATGGTCAAACAACTGGGCATTCAACTTCAGGGGACACTAAACCGCAGACCCTGGACCACCTTCAGCCTCTAAGGGATGACCAAGACAGAGGACAGGGAGGGGAGTTGGGGAAGGCAGCTTCACGGTCAGGTCAGACGTTTCTTCCTGTTGGAACTCCTTTCCTCTGTGTGTTCTCAAGTGGCAGCACAGATATCTGATGTCACAACAGGCCACTGAGGTTTTGTTCAAAGCCTCCACCTGTTCCTCTTTTACAGGATTATTGGTGCTGCCCCTTTAAGGCTTTTCCTTGTCTTTTTTCTTCCCTTCCTCCCCAATGAGGTCGAACCGAGAAGAATGAAGCCAGGGCAAATTGAGAAAATATTTGAAGCCTATTAAGTGTGGCTACAAGTTTATTGTGATTCCTAAGTTAATTATATCCTTTTTGACTTCCAGCCAGTCCCTCCGCTGAGCTTCCATATAGACTTGGCCACCTCTCCCAGCCTCAGGCTGGCTGCATGCCTCTCTGCCTGCCTTGTTCCTTCTCACCATCCCTCCCCCCAGCCCTCCTGCATGGAGAAGTCAGCAATCCACTGTAGCTACTACTTGTTGAAACTTAAGTGTGGTAGGGCTGTGGTGGGTGTGAAGGATTTGGAGTGTGTATGTATTTGTACCCATCAGTGGGGTAGGGACGTGGTCGCTAGTAGGGGACCATATATGTAAAATGCTAACCTCACCACCACCACATACATTTATTTTAGCTTGTACTTTACGAAGTGTTGTCCTTGACTATTTAAATCTCATGACTGTTTTGAACACTAGGTGTTATCAGTGCCATTTATGGGTTAAGAAGCTGAGGTTCAGAGAACAAGGTAGAATTCAAGGCTTCTAAGTCCTCTGTGTATATGTAAATGTTTGCCTTCTATACTGTATTGGTTCCCAAATAACAGTAAAGTTGTGCCTCTGTATAGGGCTTAAAAGTATACAGAGGGAAGTTCATGCCTATTACCTCATTTATTTTAAAAATAATGTCACGGTGCTGCCCTTATTTGGGAGTTCTTTAGGAATTGCTCCTCCTGGTCCATCCCCAGGTTGGCAGTGGGAACTGCCTCCATTGACTGGTTCAGTTCCTTCTCCAGGAGTTTTGTGTCTGAGAATGAAAGGGATCAGCACGTGAACATGGTGGTGGAGAGTGGCCATTTTCTGTCAGGTCAGTGAGGACCAGAGGAAGCCAGTACACAGCAAGACAGGGGAGAAAAGGGGCTGGGAAATGGCAACAGCTACAAAGGGCAAGGAGAGACTGGAGTTTTAGAGGCTCCTGACCCCATTCAGTTTTTGGTTCTAGTCCATGGGGGTCTGCAGCCTCTCTTTCCTTAGATTCTGTACCTGTTTCCTGACAATAAAGTCTCTCTCTCTCTCTTTTTTTTTGCAAATACCTTATGCTAGGGTTACGATTTTGATTTCTTGCAGCCAAAACAGTCTTCAATAATACAAGGCAGAAAGTAGAAGCAGAGTGAACTAAATGTTAAATACATAGGTTCAAGGAAGGAACTGTGGATGTTAGAGGACAGAGCAGCTTCCACTGTGGTGTTGCAGGAGAACTCATGAGCTGCGCACAGAAGGCTTTGCTCAGTATCTACATGTATGTGCCGCCCTTTGGTACAACCCTTTGGAGGGCATAGAGGATACACTGGAACCATCTTTTAGGAAGTTCCCGAGTATAGCAGATGGTTTTGGTAGCCCTGACATGTTCCCTCAGCCTATCTCTGATTTCCACTAAAGCTGTGGTGGACAGTTCCTTCATGCTAACAGCATCTAACCTTGCTTCTCTTGGCTTTTCTGTCTCAGTGCTTTCTCCAAAGCCCTGGAAGCTCTCTCAGCCAATGAGCAAGCATAGTCCAGAGATTTGGAGATTGAAGGGAAATGAACCCCTAACTGAGATTTGGAGGATCTGCTTCCAAGACAATTTATGGATGATAAATTGGTCCTGGCTATTCCAAGAAGTCTCATTTCCTTTCTGCATGAAATCTCCATATGACTAATTGAATATTTTCATAGCATGGTGGCTATCTTCCTCTAGGGTGGCAGTTCAAAAGAATAAGGAAGACGCCACCTTCCCTTTTATGACTGAGCCTCAGAAGTTACAGATGGTCATTTCTGCAATGTCATATTGGTTACACCTGTTCAGTTTGGAATGAGACTACACAAGAACCTGAATACCAGAGATGAGGGTCATTGGGGCCATCTTGGAGGCTGGGTACCATAACGTTCCTGTGGACAACCCTCAGTTGACAGGGAATGTAAGCCAGAGGATAGATGTCCAGCCTCCTAATTCTCAAAAGCATTCTATGTGGTTTCTTATAGGCTCCCCAAGGAGGCTGAGTCCAAGTTGGCCATAACAGTAATCATCTTAAGTGCATGCCCTTTCCTGGCTTCGCCTCCTTCTTAGACTTCCATTCCTTTCTCCCTTTCTCCCTGTTTCCTGTGATCACTCCCAAGTGCTTGTCCAATGCTTCTGGAGAAACCCAGACCAAAACGCAAAGTAATATCTAAAATAATTTTGAAACAGTATGGAGCTGATCATAAAAGTATATGACACAGTGTGCTATTAGAATATTGGGAATTACTTATGTAGAGGGAGCTAACATGTTGAGGGATGGCATGGCTGGGAAAGGCTTTATGGAAGCAGCAGGAATCAAGGTACTGAGAGATTGGGGAAAAAAATAAGAAAAAAAAGCAAGAGGAGGGCAGCTTTAGCAGTGCTCAGAGTGGGCACAGGGCCTGGGCAGGGCAGGGCACAGACGCAAGCTAGATGTGGCTGGGGCAGGAGTGGTTGGTATGTGGGAAAGTCCACAAGGAAGGGGCTGAAGCACACTGTCCATTGGGAAGACCACTGTGACAGTCTAGATGAGAGATGAGAAGGGCTTGTCCTAGGTGAGGCTGGCTGGAAATAAAGGATGAGAGTGAAGAACAAGGTCTCACAAAGGAGGACCTGCTGGGACTTCCTTCCCAGGACCAGACAGAGGATTGAGGAGCCAGGGCTGGTTTGCAGAAAGGATTGTGAGGAGGTTAGCTGATTTTTTATTCATTCACAAATAATTATTAAGCACCTGTTAAATGATATGTACTGTTATAATGGGGCCATAGCAGTGAACAAGATGATGAAAATATGTCTGCACTGAGCATGTTTCCTATAAGGATCTGCCAAGGAATCTCCCTTACAACTTTGAAGGCAAGTGATTCTTAGGAAGTGGATCCTGTACTTCCTCTGAGCTGTGTCCCTAAAATCAGTCACAGCCAATTCTTCCACAAAGTGTTCTGTTCACTTTGGCTGCTCACACTGTTGTGACATGCATTGCACCCTCAGCATTACCCAGTAACTTCTGTTTATTTACATGGATGTTTGTTGTCAATGGGATATAAGCAGTGGTGCACATTAGGGTAACAGAGGACTTGATAGTTATACATAAGTAATTAAAAGCTTCAAACAGTGCCAGTGTCCATGCCTGTCACCCAATACAAGTTCAAGTTCAAAGTCCTCCGTAGTAATAAAGTAGTATGTAATGCCAGGCAAAGCATCCCTTCATTGTAGCCTCCTCTTCCATGCCCCTCTCCTTGTCCATATTTCATCCTCATGGGACCACTTGACATTCTCTACACATGCCCTGTTCTTCTAGGCCTATGTGTCCTTATTCATGCCTGTCCTGGAAAGCCTGTCTCTACGTGCTCTGCATATTGAGTTCTTACTCATCTTCTGAGCCTCAGCTCGAATCCCATCTCTTCTCGGAAGTCTTCCCAGACTGAGCTGCTCCCTGTTCCGTGCTGTGAAGGCCTCTGGTCGATTCTTGCTTGCAGCCTTTTGATAGTCTCTTTCTTGCTTTAGAGTTCTTTGTACACCTTTGTCACACAGTGGGCTGCATGCCTCAAGGGCTCTGGTCTTGGCTCAGTATTTCCAGGTGCTCTGCAATAGTGGAGGTTCAATGTTATCTTTGCTAAATAGATGGATGGGAGGTGTCGCTTCTGTGAAAGACAATGCGCCTTGCTTGGCCACTGATGTTGAAGCTGGTCAGCATATCAGATGGCAGGACTGAGACTGGCAGGGCTTGCTACCTGTTAGCAACTGACAGAGGTAACAATGCCGTATGGCCCCAGGGACACAAATGTGGGGGCACCCCGACCAGGCTCTTTAGTATTCTCTTATCATGAGGACTCCGCACAGGCACTCTGCTCTGTCTGTCAAACGCAAGTCCTGAATGCAAACCCCATACTGCTAGGGTGACCTGTGTTTGTGTATTGCTCTTTGTCACTTAAGTCCTTACATTTGGAATCATTTGCATTTACCTCGAGGATGGAAGTAGAACGGCTCTCTGAAACTTCAGAGTGAGAAGTCTGAATATGACTTAATTGCTTAGGAAAATAATATTTGCAAAGAGTTTATATTAAAAAGGCCAGGGCCTTTTAAGATAATGGAGTTAGAGGTCTCTTTTACCTCTTTAGTCACACACGTTTTTATCCATGTAAAAAAATGCTTATTAACTCTGAGTGCTTCTCCTGTTCTTTGGTCTTCTCTTATTCTGAGAGTCAACTTGAAATCAGACAAGGGCTTGGAATTTCTGATCACTGGTTTAAAAAGTCAGGTCATGTGTGCACTGTGCCAGGCCTGGTACTGACCCCATGTCTGATTTCGGTTCCTCTCTGTGGGAGAAAAGCAACCAGTTCTTTTCCTTCTTAAAAAAATAACAAGTACTGCCCCGACCGGCGTGGCTCAGTTGGATGAGTGTCCTCCTGCCCTGACAACAAAAGGTCACCAGTTCAATTCCCGGTCAGGGCACATGCCTGGGTTGTAGCCTCTCCCCCGCCAATGTTTCTCTCCCTCTTTCTCCCTCTCTTCCCCTCTCTCTAAAAATAAATAAATAAAATCTTTTAAAAAATGAACAGATACTTTATCTAGTGTTTGCAAAGTGTTTTTACACGTATTGTCACATTTGCTTCTTGAGACTAAGGATGTTTAAAAGAATTATCCCATTTTATAGGGAGAAAATTAAGGTCCAGTGAAATTGAGTGACCCATTCACTATCACGCAGCTTACAGTGGTGGAGCTGTGACTTCTGCCAGTTTTTCTGACTAGTATTTAGTGTCCCTTCTGGCAGTACTGAAGTCTGCCTGTGATTCCAATCCAGCTCTCCTTTAAACACCTACTTCCTACCTCCTTCCTTTTTGTAAACACCCACTTGTATCCTTTATCACAGTTGGCTGTCAGCTTGCCTCTGGAAGGTGACTGAAAATAGCTTATGGTGTGACACCTCCCAGAGAGCTTCAAATTCTTCCAAGAATTAACAAAACAGAAGCTTATGTGGGGGAGTTTGTGTGGAGATCCTTTGGCGGCTAAGGGGTCTTCTTGGTGTCCCTTATGACAGCCACGTAAGCAAGCATGTATTTTATTGGTCTCAACCCCCAATGTTGATGGCACAGGAGAAAAGGGAGGAGGAAGAGCTGAGTGGGTGCCTGGTGAACAATTTCACGCTACGGGCCTCAGGAGGTCCTGGGGGGTGAGACCCTGGAGTCCCTGTGTTAGGTGGTCTGTAGGTCAGGCTGAACTCGGAAGCACAGCATGGCTTCCATACTTTTTCTGTATTTTTCTACTCACTTGGATGAGGCCAAAGGGGGGAAAAACAACCTGTTTTTTTATTAATGATGCTTTCTGCAGAGTTAGATTAAGCACTGATTAAAGGCAGATGCTTCCAAAGTATAAATGTAAGTACCATCTCAGTCACTTCTCCGGTTACAGGGTTTCCTACAGGATTCTTTAAAATCACTTTGGCTCTCTTCCCATTTGCCTTCCTCCATGCTCTCCACCCAGCTTCTGAGCCGCGCCTCCCAGAAGGGCTCTGACTGCCAAGACCGGGCGCTCGGGCTCGGAGAGAGACTTGCTCCGAGGAGAGAGCTTTGAGAGGCACCGCTGGGGCTGCTGTCCGGAGCCATGTTACCAGAAGGCAGGTAAGTTGGGCTGGGAGCAGCCGTGTTCTTCTCTTCTTTCAAGTCTGTACTTGCCACTACGGAACTTGCTCTGGTTTTGTTCGTCAGGATGGAGAATAGGCCTTCATAAGCATTTCCTGCTCAAAAAGAGGCAGAGACCAGGTACCAGATATGTGGCTCAGTGATAGCGTCCATCAGGTGGTGGTCCTTCTTTCCAGGGCTCTGAGAGGGGCATGGGGACAGGAGGTGGCCATCTGGCATGATAGGTGCTCACCACACTGGACTTTATGTTAGGAATTGGACTTTGCGAGTAAAGATATGCTCAAGTCTTGTTTCCATCTGAGCCTAGGGTGAAAATCCTCCAAATAGTTTCTAAATTCTCTGTGGCCAATTAACTTAATCAGAAAAATTAATGTATGCTTTCTTTCTGCAGAGCTAGCAAACTAATCTTGGGCTTGGTTTTAGACTGAGCTCAGTTGTGTTAAAGTCTGTTCATGTTCATTTGCTTTCTGATTTTCTTTGGGATCTAAGCAAGAGGAAGGGGATATTATTTTTTGTAACCTGCTTTAAGGAACATGGTCACCAAAGTTAAGAAATTGCTGTTTAGACCACCACCCAAAACAGACAAGAGGCCATCGTATAGGGCACATCTACCTTTGGGCTGTCGGGCTTGGTTAGGATGGAGGGTGTCATGGTGGGGCCAGTGGAATGCCTACGGGAGTGACATGTGATTGGGAAGGTGGCAGTGAGGCTAATGTCCTGGGAAGCATGTCACACACAGGGAAGGTGCCATAGACCCTGGCCAGCTGGAAGCTATGTGTCTTTCTTCTCCTGACTCCCTTCTCTCATCTCCTTGGGATGTCTTAGCTTTGAGTATGAAGAACTAGGCAGGCAGATGGATTACAAGATGGTGTTAACTTGGGGTTGAGATTCTCCAACACTTAGGTGTGTGATCATAGGTAAGTATCTCAATTTTTCTAAATCCTAATGTTTTCTTCTGTATACTGTTGATGAGATAATAATGCCCACTTTGTAGATTTCCTGGGAAATTATGAGAGATAATCCATTTAAAGCATTAAACACAGTGTGTAGCCCATAGCGTATAGCTCTTATTAACCTGAGGGTGGACGTTCAGCATCTCAAGTTGTGTGGACCAGGTTCATGTGGAAATGTCCTGGGCGTGGCACTGCAAACCTTCGGTGATTTCCCCAGTGACCTCACTTACTAGTCAGGGGAAAGTGGAGTGTCAGGTTGTCCGGTTTGGCTCCTTCCCAACAGAGAAACACTAGTCTAGAAGGTGTAAGGTTAAACCTTTACCTCTCAGGAGAAGGTCACAAATAATTCACCTTAGTTTCAGATGAACATTTCCTTTTAGAAATGCCCCAAAGATGATCTTTACTTCATGAGATTGTCCTGAGGATTAAATTGTACCTAGAACAGGGTTGACACCATTAAATGATACCTAGCATAGTAAAAATGTTTGCGATGAAGCCTTAATTGAAAAGTAAATGAGGTAAAAATTGCATATGTATTATAATGATAG
>PVKM010018712.1:0-24811 GCA_004027735.1 Carollia perspicillata | reverse complement strand
GCTTCTGCCTAGAACTCTCCTCCCTCTTCACTTGCCAATTCTCATTGATCATGTAAATTTCAAACATCAATCCTTCGAGGAAAGCATCCTTCCCAGCCCCGGATTAATCCGGTCCTTTCAGACACTCTCACAGCACCATGTGCCTGTCCTGGGAGGCACTTACCAAAATTATAATTTAAATAACGTTTCTGCAATCATTTAGGTGATGTCTGTCTTCTCCACTAGACTGCAAACTTTCTGACAGCAGGGGCCATGCAGGTCTCATTTGCTACTAGAACCTGTTGTGTAGCTCAGGCCTGGCACATAGTAGGTGTTCAGGAAGTAGTTATTGAATGAACAATAGAACAGCTAGTAAGAGAGTTTAAAGCTAGGTCTCTCTACCTCAGAAACACATTCTTTTCCCACACTGCATTCAACCATGCAAAATCCTTGTTTGTTTGTATTTAATGTCGGTACAAATCTTTGAAAATCCAGTCTCAGAAGTCAGTTTCCTGCTATATTGACATGCACATTTATGCCACACCTCCTGCCAATAATGAACCGGCTACAGAAAGCAGTACTTCGGTTCTTTATCTTTAAACCAGCTCTTTCAGCTTTCAGGATGTGCTCCTTTGTACAGGTTTGCAAGTTTCAGAGAGCCGGGCCTGTCCCTCTGTCTCCTTCATAATAGCAATCGTGCCCAGCCTTGGTGCTTCGGGCTGAGGAGCTCCATCATTTTAGCTTCTCCTCCTACCCAAATCACATTACCTTGATCATCTTAGTTCTCCCCCTCTGGATGTTTTCCAGCTCTTTGTAGCTTCCTGGAGGAGCCATCCAACTGGGGTGGGGCTCCTGAGCCCTCCCTGACTCTCACTGACCGACACTGCTTGGAGGGTGGCAAGTGTGTCGGACCCTGTGCTCCCTCCTCCGGTCCCCCGCCCTGCTCTCCACCCACCCACAGCAGCTCAGTGGTGACGCTCCCACCTCCCCACTTGCCATCCTCTTCCCTTCCAAGGCAGGGAAGATTGGCGCCTGCCGTGGAAGCCCTCAGCCTTAACTCTGCCCTGTCAGCCTTTCTAGATCTGCTCTCCTTTCAAAAGCCCATCCTCTCCCTTATTAGGAGAGCAGAGGCCAACAACAAGAAAACAGGGGAGCCGACACTTCCACTCCAGATGCTGGCTTTCCATCAGCCTCATTCAAGGATTTAAAAAAAACCCCATGATACAGTAAGGTCTGTCAAAAGGCTAACCGAAATATTTTTAAATTATTTAAAAGAATGTCATCATGTTAACCAAATATTTGAAAACACGGTCATTTTCATCTTTATCCTCTCTATTTTTAATGTCAATTTTTATGTACAGTTTGCAGTGCACCAAACAAATAGAGTAGTATTATATGTACATAATTTGATGATAAATAAAAATAAATAGTGACAAAACCCTTTTTGCTGACGAGGATGCATGATGAAAAGTGCCCGAAGACCGCTGGTTTAGAGAGGCCACTGAAACCAGCCTGGCTGCCGCCTGGCCCAGCACTCCGCCTCCCTGTTCCAATATCACTGAATTCAATGCATTCAAAATGCAACGCTTCCTTCCCCTGCACCCAGCACAATCACTTTCCATGGCCCATTTCCCCTCACGGATACCCGCAGATTCCCAAGTTCAAGCTCTCAAGAGAGCTTGGACTTCTCCTTCTTCTAGACCCCCTGCCAATACCCACTTATTCTTCGGGATTCTTCCTCCTTGTCTCTCTCCATTCTTTTCCTGTCCCTGGCCACTCCTTTCCTCCAGCCCCTCATCACATCCTCTCCTCGATTACGGTAACTTCCCAACAACGGGCCCTCCCCTCCAAAGGCCCCCGCTCCTGTCCTGCATGCACTCTGCCACCACCTTCGCCGTTCCCGACTGCCAGTCTCACTCGGTCCCTCCCCCAGCCCTAACTCAAAAGCACAACAGCAAGTCTCTCATTATCCTTAATTTGGAGATTCTTGCCTGTCTCGAAGAAAACTTGCAACACCTTCAAATCCGACCCCACCCTTTCATTGATTTACTTAGTCAAAAAATATTGACTGAGCATTTCCTTTCATCTGGGCACCGTGTGGATGAGTAGATGCACGTGAGTGAGTGAGAAAAACACCAACAACGTGTGAGGTGCCTACCATGCGACAGGCACTGTGCTGGCAAACGAGGGAATCCCTCTCACAAGGGCTTTGGAGGCTACATTATACTTTCTACCAAATTATGTATCTGACTGTCCCCCACTTAAATCCTTCAGCCAGTGTCTTTTTGCCAACATGCGAGATTCATTTCCTAGTTCTCTTCGGGCTCCAGCATCCTCTCCTCTCTCCACCTCCACTCTCTGCCCTGTCTGTCCATCATTTAATGTACTACCACTCATTTCCCAGGACCTGCTAACCCCTATTCATTTCTCCCCTGTAAAGCCCTGTGCCAGGCATCCCGACTCCATCACGCACAGTCCCATTCTATTACTTGAGCACGCACACACGTAGGGCCCTCCTACCCAGCCTGCAAGCCCCTATACTTTCATTGCTGTGGCTGTTTGCTCCACACACTGCATTGCCACTGCAGATGCTCCTTACATATTACTCAGTTACATGGAGATTGATACTGTGGTCTTGTGAGGGCAGGAGATTACAGAAGTCTTTTTTCCCAATATATTTTTCATATTCTCTATAATGCAGCTATATTACTTTTATAATGAAAAAACGGCAGCTAAAAACAAATAAAATACTTCTTCAATTCAATTTAATTGAAATCCAGAAATAATTGTTCTCATTAGGTAGCTAGACCCTGGCAGTACTGGGGCTAATTTAGACCAGATTGGAAAAAAATCGAAAGTGGTTATTAGCATACACCAGTTCCTCCGAGTGTAAATGGCTCCTTCCCCACGACAGGTGGGTTTTCTGGGGCACAGCTAATTTCGTCCCAGATCTGGATTTCCTGGAACACCCTCCAGGGTCAGGTGAGGAGCGGCTGTCAGAAATGACTAATATCAGAACTTGCTTACAGACTGTTAAGCCTATAAAAACATATATTCATATAGGCTTTCAGAAGTTGCCAAATGGATTTTGAAGGATTTTTGCTTATAACAGTAGATTGGGAAAAATGAAAAAAATCCAAATTGCTTGCAATACTGGGAGTAGGTGTAATGCTGTTTTTTTTTCCCTATTGCCATGAAAACAGGCACGATTTGCATAAGATGATGGATATCCTTGGTTTAACTGGGCAAAGTTTTAAAACAACAGAAGGGGTGGGGGTGAGGTAGGCGGACCTCCTATAAAATTAACAACCACCCTGCATCCTGCAGCTGAGCCAAGCAGGGTTGAGGGGGCCCGGGAGCACACAGGATCCCTGCAGAGCAAACGTACTCTCTCCCTCAGCCCCCAGCTCCCTTCCCCTCCTGCCTCTCAGAGTGCCTAACCGAGCAGTGAGTGCCACGGCTCTGATCATTCACGTCGTCTTTTCTTCTCCCTCTCCCACGGAACTCTCCCTGGTCTGTGAGGGGCAGGGGAGACACCCAGCTCTGTCGAAATCTACTGGATCCCTTCAATAGACCATGTATTTGGAATATTTTTAAATAGCCGGGGCCTCTCCCCACCGTGGTTTTGCTGAGCACACATTTTGCCCCACTTTTCTGGTAATGAAAGCCCAGAGCATCCGGCTGTCTTTGGCTGTCGATGGTAAATAGGATGGACAGAGCAGCTTGGAAGACTGAAGGACGGGCTGTGTTTCTGCTCAGATGTTCTCCGCTTTAAGCCGTACCTGGGGGGTGTTAAGCGTTAGGAATTGAAAACTTCTGGATCCTATTAATGCAGAACAAGCACCCCGGATGCGTTGTTTCTCAGAAGGGGTACGACCATTGTATTTGTGAGAGCGGGTGTCCGAGATGATAAACACTCCTTCTGCTCTAGGTCCCATCTCCTCCTCCTCCCGCAGAAGAGACAATGTCAGGCATGCTCCAATGCACAGCACTGTAAACGCCTCCTGCAGTCGGTTCCCATTGCCAAACGAACTATGGTTACAAGATGACATGGGGAAGTTGGGTGTCCGAGGCCCGCAGATTGCAGCGTTTTCCTCAGTGCTATCTGAGCAAGAGGGCTTCCGGTGAGCAGGGAGGCCTCGGAGCGTGAATGCAATTCAGGATAAACAAGGCAAGCTGCCAGTGGCCTCCCTTTCCCCAGCATGGTTACATAAGCACCTCACCACTTTTTCAAAAATTAGAAACTCCATTGATTTGGCGCTCACCATGCCTCTGTGTGATTTATGACCTAGAAGGTGTCTGACAGCTTTCAGGCTGCTTTGTGAGGTTCCAGGCCAAAAACACAATGAAGAAATATAGGAACGCCTTCTCCTTACTTGCAGATAAGCCTCTAACAATCTCACCCCTGTTTTCACATTCACCTCTGCTTTGCTTACGGCCTCCTTTACATAAATCATGAGAGACATGCAGCTTCAAATTTGACCACTTTCCCTACAAATGTTTACCTTTTTGAAACTGAAATGCCATGACAACTGCCTTGTTTTGTTTCTTGATGGCGGCTTCAACTCTTTCCATCCTTCTGATTGAGATATTTAAGCTTTTGATGTACTTATTTCACCCAACATTTGGGGGCATCTGTTTTATGCCAGCACCGTAATATATTTATGAAACTAACAAGGGCGAATGCGTGAAAACTTACCATCCTTCCTTCGAAGCGCTGGCAGTATTGTAAGTGTATAGCAGAAATGGCCAGCTGTCCAACAGACTCTGTGCAACCTTTCCAGAGTGAAGGGTGTCATTGGGAGGCAGTTGTGCACCCAGGGGCGGCCCCTGCTAACGTCTTTCACCTCGGTGGAGCCATGTGACTACCTCTAGTTCTACATGTGAAAAGCGTTGGGTGTCTTCCACTCTGGCCCATAAACCCCGCCTCCTCACCATGCACATGCATGTGTTCACTCTCCTTAGTCTCCTCCTCTCCTGTCTGGGCAGCACAAAGATGAGTTTCAGGGCAACCTGGAGATCATGTATTGAAAATGGCAATGCCGGCATCATCCCGAGTCCCTGAATGACTGTAGGAAGGAAAGATCCACACCTGCTCACTTATTCACCTGCCCTGTATGATTATTATATCAACAAGAAATATATTTCTATGCTATTTGAGCCTGCGTACATTTTCTAGATCTATGAATTGTAGCAGCTAACTTACCCTAACTAACATAAGAGAAGAAATAAATGTCTTCACATAACAATAATACAACATTGTGAGCAGGAGGGGAGTTGGGGGAGGCATGGAAGAGGCCAGATTCAAAGCCGGGACGATTCTGCAGTGAGAGCCCTGCACCAGGAGCAGGGGCTTCATGTTAGAGGGGCACAATGAGCAAACGCATCGAAATGGGGCAAAGGGGTCCTTCTCCTAAGTTCAAAATTGTGTTCCCCAGTGTGTTAGTAGATATTAGAAGTCAAATAAGTTGGAGTTACTCAGGTAAATAAAGCTTTACATATTTTTCCCTCTCAGAAGTTCTCAGAGATTTCAGTGTTCCTCTACACATTCTATAAAAGCTGCTTACGATCTCCTAATAACTGCCTGTTCTAATCAGAACAAATGCCACAGTCTCTCCCAGGGCCTAGGAGACCCCCACGATCTGTCGCTGCCTTCGCTCTGGCCACGCCTCCCGCCACAACCCGGGAGAGTTCAGGCGCCGGATGACGCGTTCATCACCGTGTCCCCGGCACGCAGGAGACCATTTCTAAAAGCGTTTCCTAAACTTACTTGATCAAGGAATGCTAATTTGAAGAGTATCTAGGGAGCTAGTAGTATTCCGTGGAATACATTTTAGAAAATGCTGGTTTACGGAAAGTCCTAAATCTTTCCCTGTAGTTTCACATGGATTCAGAGATACATGCAGATACAGAAGAGACTTGTAGTTCATCTTGTAACGCTCTGGGAGTAAAGGAGTGTCCTTGGCAGCTACACAGAAGACGCTGGAAGCAACCGGGCGCACAGATTCATAAAGCCGGTGGAAAACGGAGGCCTAGACTCTCTATGACTTCATTGCGTCTCTCCTCAGCTGCCAAGATACTGATGAGGAGTGTTTTTACCGGGTCAAAAAATCCCCATTGGGCTTAGTGGCCAACTATCAACAGCAGTAAATTGATTTAATCTCTAGTAATTCATCTAAGATCTGACCTGCCATTTAGTTTCAATGTAGTTATTATCGGCGGTTGTGCTTTGGTGAAGGAGGGTATGCTCCACTTTGGCAAACCCTCCCTTTCCTCTTCTCCCTCACACAGCTTCCTCCCGCACGCCGCACAACCTCGGCCCCGCAGCCACGTGCGTCCTCCGGCAGAGAGTTTGGCATTGGCTGAGAACTCGAGTGAGTTGAGTCATCGTCATTATCTCCATGGCGCCTGTGACCGCTCACCTCCTCGGAGGCTCTGCATGCTACGCAACTCTGCATAGCAGCTCCTCACCAGGTAGGCATCTTAAGGTCAGAGAAATGAGGGAACAAAGCAGTTAATCATGTGCAACTTCCATCTGTTAATAAACAGTGTAAATGGGACAGAATTCATCATTTGCTTTTGGAAACACAAAGGTTAAGTGCTTTGTCCCACACTACAAATCAAGACACTGAGCCCAGAATGGAATCGGGAGAATTGACAGGGCTCTTTCCAATTCACCGGTGCCTTCTCTGTTCACAGAACTGTAAGTTGATTTCCTCCATGGTGGAAATCAGCAATGACAGTTAAAGGAAAACTCAAAGCATCCAGAGCAATTGATGGATGCTTGAGGTAACACTATGCAAGTCCAAGTAGAAACGTTCAGTTAACAGATTCCAATCTTCTCCACCTTGAAAGGCAAGCTTGATTTCTTAAATTTCATCCCCTCCAGACTATAAAAGAAACGAGTGCCATGGAAAGAAAGGGTTTCAAAATTCTCCAAACATATCGACTCATTTGCTCCTCATTTCCAGGCTTGTTAAATAAGGCAGGATGCCATCTCATCACATCAGAAAGTAGTCTGGGCAACATCTACAGAAAAATATTTCCTGCACATTGCTCTTGTTTTTTCGGTTTTCTTATTTGAGATTTTATTTATTTATTTTTAGAGAGGGGGGAAGGAGAGAGCAAGAGAAGCATCAATGTGTGGGTGCCTCTCAAACACCCCCTACTGAGGACCTAGCCTGCAACCCAGGCATGTGCCCTGTGACTGGGAATTGAACCAGCGACTCTTTGGTTTGCAGGTTGGCACACAATCCACTGAGTCTCACCAGCCAGGGCACGTTATTCTTTATGTGATTTTTTTCTTAAAGTGTCAAGGGGCAGCCCTGGACAGTGCGGCTCAGTTGGTTAGAGCATCATCCCATAACCAGAAGGTGGCAGGTTTGATTCCCTGTCAAGGCACATATCTAGGTTTCAGGTTCAACTTCCCAGCTGGGTGCAGACAATCCCTGGTCCTGAAGCACACGGGAGGCAACCAATTGATGTTTCACTCTTACATCAATGTTTCTCTCTCACATTGATGTTTCTCTCTCTTCCTTCCTCTCTCTCTGAAAACAATGAGAAAATGTCTTCAGGTGAGGATTTTTTAAAAAAGTGTCAAGAATCAGAGAGAAATGTAACAGAGTGCATTGGTTGGCAGCTGACTCCCTTTCTCACCCTAGCTTTTACCCTGTGACTGTCACACTGTGTGGTTTAGGGACTTTCCTGAGAGATATTGTCTGGGCCGATGGGCCATACGTGCAGGAACCTCAAGTCTCCGAGATCAGAAAGATACTGACTATCCTTTCCAGACTTTAGATTTCAAGTGTCTAACTTGGGACCAATGTCTCCTTTGACTTCTTTTACTTGATAAGGTCCCTTCTTTCCCAGGTCACTAGGAAAGTCACAGCAACTGTTAACAACTGTTAAAGGCATGAGCCTATGAAGCTGAGGACAAGGCTTGCTCCTCAGATGGCACACTGGCTTCCCTCTGTGTCGTGAGCCCAGAGCCCACCATCTTGGAGTCCCATTGTCTCAGAGAGGATGGAGTGAGTGAATGTGGGTGAATCCAAAGAAAGTAACTTTCTTCCAAAGGCTGCTTGTTCCTTAACACCGAGTCCAAACCCTGTAGGGTAGTTGAAAAGACATGCCATGAGCTATCCCGGGGTCAATATTTCCAGCTTCGTTATTTGTCACTGTCTCATAGAAACGATGCCTTGGGACCCCACCTTGCTGAGGTGCTTGCTCTTGCCAGAATGTTCCATGTACTTTCCTTCCTCTCTGACTTTTATACATGATGTTTGTGATTGCTGGGAATTCCTTAAGGAAGTGCAACCATTATTTCCTCTGGGAAGCATGTGCCAGGCAGAGTTAAGTGCTTCTACCTTTGTCCACCCCTCATATCTCGAAATCTACTTCTGGGTAGTATATTCTATTGTGTGGAATTTCTGTGTTCACATGTTTATCCTCTACCAAACTGGGAGCTCCTGGAGGGAAATTGGGCTTGGTACAATACAGGTACTCAACAAATATTGGCTAAATGGAGGATTTAATTATTAGAAACATAACCTTAAGTGCTTTCCCTGAATGCAGTGGGGTGGAAGTCTTGTCTGACCTGTGTAATTTTACCCATTGGCCTTAGATGTTCATGCTGTGGATCCTTCAACTGTTAAGTCTGAAAGTCTGCTAATGACTCTCTGGAATGGCATAGACATAGTCTTATAAATTTAATAGACAAAAATTGTTAAAAAATTCCTGTGGTTTCCTTATATTTGTATATAGTGCACCACATTAGTAAAATGTGTTATCATATCAGTGAGATTCCTTTTTGTTTCTGTCCATCAGTGAGAAGTTCTGGGCAAACAATTCACCAACAAAAGAATGGTAAAGTAATATGAAGCTACTACATTGAATTTTTTTTTTAAATCTGCAAGCATGGAGGAAAGAATGTTCCTAGATGTGTTATGGCATGATTCATAATCCTCTGAGTCCTAAGAAGCAAATTAAACTCTGGCAGATGGTTCTCTGAAGCCCTGTAATGCAGTTTGTCGGCAGCTATAGTTACATATTTTGAGTCAGAAGCTTCTTAGTGAATTACTGTTGAATTGTAGAGCTTCTCCAACTTGCAAAGAGGCTTCTCTACCCACAAGCATTGGCCAAAAGAGGACGTGTGACTTGGAGGCAGCTAACTCCTCTATCTCATTTCCAGGCCAGTATTTTCCCAGCTGCCTGAAACTACTCTTCCCAGGTAGCTCTTGTCTCAAGTAAAAAACCACATAAGTAGCCTTGGTCCCCTCTGATGGATGAGGCTCGATGTGGAGTCACTGAGCCCCTTGAATGTGTAAGTTCCATGAGGAGATGGGTTTTTGTAGGTTTTGTTTACAGAAGTACCCCAGGCCCTGGAAGGGTGTTAGCACACAACAGGTATTCAGTTACTGTTTGCTAAATGAATAAATGCATAAAAGATTCTGGCAGTCTGACTTCCTAGGGTGCTCCTGTGTGTTCCCCAACCACTGAGGCGTTCTTGTCAGGAGGGACAGACAGTCTCATTGAACTCCTAAGTTCTAAAGAGTGTGGGTCTCCCCCTCATCCCCCACCCCTTGTTCAGCCTGGATCTTGCCCAGATTCCCACTCAAATGTCTTTCCCTTTCCAGCCATCCATTCTTTTTAGCCCCCTGAGAAAACGGGTTGTTTCTCTACGGCTGGAGATAGTTGCTGTTTGGTTTGCCTACTCATTGAACTTCCGTATTTCACAACGCATGCCTCTTGATAAGTCACAATGCTAAGTCCTGGTTCTTCTTCCAAGTCTCACCTCCCTGTAAGTAAACAACTATCCCTGCCCACTAAGCCCTGAGAAAAGAAGTTTTGAGAGAAATAAGGAGCCCACAGATTTTAGGTCCTGCAGCAAATGAGGTCATCTGAGAGAATTATGGCTGCATCTATGATTGGAGACAAGCTATATAGATCTTTATATCCATTGGTATATTCTCTGATTCAGCCCTCCTTGCTGGGAACATGAAATCCCAAACCCTAGAAGATTCAAATGTGCTTTTCAGACAAGACCCTTTAGAGATTACCAGGGGTCATTTTAATCAAAATGAAAGACATCTCTTATTACGACAGCTTTGCTGACAAATAATTAAGATGAATTACTAGCATGTACATGTCCCAGATGCCTCGTTGGTGTCCATTTGGAGGAAGCTCATAGTTCATGCCTCAGCTCTTGATAAGCAATTTATAACCTAACTTACCATCCTAACTACCTGAGAAGACTTTAATCCTAAACCTGTCACCACCCATTATTTGTGTGGAGCCCTCACATTTCCACATTAAGAGTTTGTAAGTAGAAGTTAAAAAGGCCTAGGGAGAGCGGTTTATGTTCAGTGTACGAAGCAGTCAACACACTTTCCCTGGCCAGAGGTAGCCCAGAGCTCTCTGCAGACGGAAGGAGGACATTGTCTCCGCAAGACGAATGGCCTGGCCCTTCGGGCGGGTGGCTGACATGTGGCCCCGGGCCGGAGACCCGGTGCCAAGCAGAGCCGATGAGTGTCGGGGATAAAGCGCAGCCCTCCTCCACCCCCACATTCCTTCCTGGTGTGGGTCTATGTCCCTTCTCAGATATTGGGCAGTTATGCAGGTAGTGTAAGCATTTGTCTTCATAAAATGTTGATGACTCAGAAATTATCCTCGATTCACTAAAGTCAATAGAGAGATGTCAGAAAACTGTTCTGTTTGCTACTGATAAATATGGATGGGTGAGTCAGAGGAGGCAGGAGGGGTATTTATGCAATACATCCCCCACGTCCTTCTCCCCCGACACAAATAAAAAGCAGTATGGCTGCTACTTTCGTCAACCCCAATCTCCTTCCCCAATGTATGGATGGACACACCTGAGAAGCTATCTGTTTTGCAAAAGCACACCCCACTACCACCCCAGTTGCACTAGTTTGCCAGGGCTGCCATAACAAAACACCACAGACTGGGCATCATACACAGCAGAAATGAATTGTCTCACAGTTTTAGAGTCTGGAAGTCCAAGATCAAGGTGTTAGCCGGTTTGGCTTCATCTGAGGCCTCTCTCCTTGGCTTGCCAATGGCCGCCTTCTCTCTCTGTGCCCACCCAGTCTTCTGTTTGTGCTCACACTCCCCTGGTGTCTCTCTGGATCCAAATTTCCTTTTTCTATAAGGACGCCAGTCAGATTGGACTGAGGCCCACACTAACAGCCTCATTTTAACTTAATCACTTCTTGAAAGGCCCTATCTCCAAATACAGTCACATTCTGAAGTCCTGGGGCGTTAGGGGTTCACCATGTGAATTTTGAGGGGGATGCAACTCACCCCCTAACACCCAACTGGAAAGGCACTCCAAGCTGAAAGGCAATCCAAGTTTCAGAGGAAGCATATCAAGATTTCTCTAAGTCTTGACGTGGTCAAGATAACCCCATTTTGAACAATAAAGGACAACCCATCTTGCAAAAGGAAAGAGAAATGCCATCTTAAGGAAGCTGTGAAAGCACAGGCAGACAGCCCAGCACAGCAAACTCCTCCCGAAGACACTAGCTGGGTTTCCTCCCTCTGGTGCATCTGCATCCTCGAGCATGTCCTTTTGTATTTTTTCTTCTTTCAGGAAGAAAGGGGCTTGCCCTTTCTTGTTTCATCCGAGTGTATCATTAGGGCAACATCCTCTCTTTTCCACAACGGCATTCCCTTTTTGGTACCCAACTCTCTAAATGGGAACAGAAACCAATTTAGCATGCTCAGTCCGAGGCTGGTACGGTAGGTATGTCTCCATCCATAATTTCATGTTATAATAAAGTGAGCGCGAAGGGAGCCGCTCCCAAGATGAGCAGGCCACAATATTTCCACGGTCACCACGATCACAGGCTACGATAGGAGGCCAGCGTGCTATTTTTACTCCCTACTTTTTACTCCTGGTGTTAACTACAAGGAGAACAAGCGAGAAACAAACTGCCTCAGCCCCTGCAGCAGAATACAGAACGCCTGACCTCTTTCCCGTGTTGGGGCTGACAGTGATGTCGCTCAGGATGACATGGATGCTATTGAGGTGATTTGGCGCCGAGGAGATGCCTCTTAATTGTGTGTGCAGCCCAGAGCAGAAAGCATGCCCGTTCAAGGTACTTGTTGTATCATTTTTAAATCAAGGCCATCTTTTTCTCAGTGGTAAACGTGAAATGTTTTTAAAGGCCAGACTTAGCATAAAAATCTATTGGTTGCCATGGATACCACTTACCACACAGGACTGCGCTCTGTGTTCGACTGTGTGATTTTCTCTATTCAAAGGTTCAGCATTGTCAAAAAAAAATTACTTTTACTGTTGTTTATCTCAAAGTTCATTATGGGGAAGGTAATAAATAAGATATTCACGTACAGAGGGGAGCCACGTGGGGAGTCACTTGGGCACTATGCCTTAAAATTCTGTATTTTACAATAATTGTAGTCAAATTGGCTATTGTTAGGAAATAAAATGCATTTTGATCTTTTTTGTGTATATGAATATAAAGTAAAGCAGGTACTTGGAAGTCAACTCCCAACAAAATTACATGGTAATAAGGCTTTCCACACCTACACAGCACTTAGTAACACAGCTCTGTGAGAGAGAGATTTAGCTCTGATAGGCTTGAAACTTCTCGGCTTTCCCCTTATGAGAGAGAAATGTGGGTTCAGGACCTCGTGCTCACTGAATTATTCATGCCATCTTTCCATCACAGATCTTTAGGGTTGAAACCGGTTAGGCTGCTATTATGAAGTAAGTGAGTGCACAGGTCCAGCGACTCCCACACAGCCCAGCCGCCCACATGCAGGCTTGAATATTTGTAGCTCACATCTATTTCCAAGCCCCGCCTCTTCTTTCGTTCCTAGCTCCACTCCCCAAGGAAAAGTAGGAAGTAAAAAAACCCCAAAACCATGAAGAACTGACAGAAGTAGCAAGAGGGAGTTTCTTATATTACTAGAGGGTATTCAAAAATGATTTGGTGTCAGTAAGTTCCTACTAGCTGAAGCCTATAGTAGTTTGCTATAACCACCAATGAATCAAGGCATACCCTGAACATTGACTTGTCACCTACTTCAAATGCCCCCCCTGTTACCTCTCTAGCACTTTTTAGACTCCTCGATTCAGGCTAGTTGTGTGACAGTGTGATAAAGGGGAGACCCCAATGAAGATGTCTGTTGTTGGATGTGCTTGTTGGTATTGGGTGTGTGTAATAATCGCCTTGAGGGAGACGGAATTCTCATTTGGGTTCAATGGCCAAGCCCTACAGCGATGCCCACTAATATGCAAATTCCAGTTTGTCACCAAAATTACCTGTAGCTGCTGGAGTTATGGGAGCTGCAGAGCGATAGTCAAATCCCTGCCCGGGTGTAACCTACCTGCAAGATGCATTGGCAATTACTTCACATGTTGCAAACATAAAGACAAGCAAAATAAAAGTGAGAATGTCCAAGGAAATCACAGTGGCACTGATCATCTCCTCATGGCACACTCGCCCTTGTGGGAAAGTGGCTGGGTCTGTCTGAGCTGGAGTTTTGGTGAGACCCACACCAAAGAAACCGAGAGGACAGAGCCCTGTAATCCAGGGGTCTCGCTGGCTGGAAATCAGAAGGGGTGGCTGTGGAGCACAGCTCACTGAGGCCAGGGTTGTAATCTATTTTGTTCATCGAGGTATCCTAGTGCCTAGGACATTGTCTGGCACACAGCACATGCACAAGAAATCTTAGTTATTGAGTTAAGCTGTAGGCAGTTACTGAGAGGTAACTCTATTAGTTGGATCTTTCTTTCAAATGGTGAACACAAACTCTGCTCAGCTTAAGCAGAGAAGTCCTTACAGCCATGACAGAGGGAAAGGCGAAAGGTGAAAAACCAGGTAGGAATTAAGGTAGCTCAGGAGTGTAGGCAGAAGAAATCTATTGGGTCTCTTCAGGATGCTGTCACTGGGCTGAATCAATTCCAACCATTTGTAGTCTCTTTGTCATTCACTCAAGATTCAAATTTTGGGGGAGGGTGTTTGAGGGAGAATGTCCTTAGCTTACATACTAGGGTATGGCTGGCTAGAAACTACAAGTCCCAGTCTCCCTTGCAGCCAAGTGTGATCAGGTGACCAAGTATGAACCAGTGGAATATAACTCCAAGTTCTAAGTTGTCACTTACAGAGCTGGCACTCCTCCATGCTTCCTTTACTTTCCGCTGGGGGGAAATGGCAAAGACTGGGGAAAACCTTGGAAACCCTGCATGGAGGATGGCAGAGCTGCCGTACTAGCCTAGGTCCCTGGATGACTATGTGGAGCGGAGCCTGTTTACTGGTTCTGTGTGTTATATGAGGGAGAGAGAACCTATTTTGTTTGAGACAATACATTTTGGAGTCTTTTTCCTTATGGCTACTAAAGCCATCACTTTAATACTGGGTGTGAAGAGAAACACCACCCCCTCCAAAGCAATCTATGCAGTCACTTTCAATCTGAAGTAGGACAAATGGACTCTTGGAAGCAAAAACAATGAATGCTCATTGCAATATCTGTTATTATTGGCAATGTGATCATCACGCATAAGCTACATTCAGTATTCACGGCTCCTGCTTCTAGACTAACTTCCTGATTTGAAATTCCTAACCCAGAAGTGCCTCTCTCTTTGCCCCTTAAACACATGATTTGCCCCATGTGTCCTGCTCTTCTCAACTTACTGAAATGCCAGTCATAGAATTTTTTGTTCAAGGGGCTGATGAATTAAATCCACATCCACTGTAACATGAAAAGACCTGAAGTTCCGTGCCTGCCATCTTGTCTCTGTAGCCGCTCCCACTTGAGACACAGACTAATCTCTAACACTGATTAGCACACGCCCAGGCTCCAGAAGCACCATTTTGTGCTAACAGCCCCTGAGGAGAAGGCTGTCGCCAGCGAAGTAAACAGCTCATTAGTCTGGGCAGCAGAGGCACAGACTCCTAATTTGTATTTTTATTTTGTGATTTATTTTCAATCAATCAACAAGTACTTATCGATTGCTTACCGTGGGCCCATCACTGCTCGCATTTCGAGTAGAACAATGTATTGTTTTCCACATGAGTATTACTGTCAGCATTTAATAAAAAAGTTACAGGATTTTTTCCTAGTTAAAATGCATGCATACACTTAGGTATTTTAACTCTTGCTGCATTGTTAAGGGTTACTTTCCCATTTCATGCTGAAAGTCAAAAGGAAAATGAGATTTATTTGAAATAATTCTATTCCAGAGTACACATTTGCTGACACATGCTTACTTCATTGGGGAGGACTTCGTGTGTTTCCTCTTTCTTCAGTCACTTGTATCTGATTCCCAGGCTGCTCTCTGGCCCCCCATTCTGGCATTCCACCGATGGGAGACCTTTCAGCATGAACTACACAGCTTGTGTGACCCGTTCAGAGTTCTCTTCAAATGAGTGAGCCGGCACCACCGACCTACCTCCCTGCTCACTCCCATCTTACTCAGTCTGCAAATCCTGAGACATGGCCTTTCAAACTCTGCCTAAGAGCCCAGTTCTGACTAGCCCACTCTGATCATCAGTGTCTGTATACAAAATCTTCTAGACTGCTCACCCAAGTTAACCCTTGGGTTCCTCCCTGGCCATTGGCTTGCTGTCCCCATAGAATTGAGTAGAATTTAGTGTTCAGTAGCAGTAAACAAAATCCACTATATGAATAGAACTGTATTCCACTATATTCCAATAGAAATTGGAATTTGCAGAACTCTCACATCACAATGAGCTTGCTACCCCCATCCCTCCCCCACAAGAAAGAAGAAAAAGAGAAATCCCCCCAATGCTTCGGCCTTCCAGCAGAGAGGTACAATTCTGATCAGAGGAGGAGAGGCAGCCCTTTGGTGCAGGAAAAACCTTTGAACAGACTTTCCTTATGTAGAGATGGCTGAAGCTTCAAGTAGGGAGGAGGTTTGATAAAAAACAAATTGTGTTGTTCTCTGTATGCGCACATTACAAAGGGATGGGAATATTGTGGGAGAAGAGTCTGGAACCAGGAGAGAACTCAGGGTAGAAAGTCTAAATCGGACCTTCCTGCAATGGAACTGTTTCATTTATCTCTGTCCAACATGGTGGCCACTAGCCGCAGTTGCTACTGAACATTAAATTCTACTCAATTTTAATTTTTTTAAATTTAAATAGCCACACAGGTGGCCGGTGACTACCCTATGGGACAGCACAGTTTTACATGGAGAAGGCTGCAGAAAAATTCAAGTTGAAGTCTTAGGAAAACAGTCAGTGAGAAACTGCCTGTGGTGAGGATGGCCGAAGGCCTTCGGTTTCCTATCCTGGGCCAGGACAGTCCCTGTACAGAGTTGAGGAGGGAACAGGAGGGCCATGCATTTACAGGGCCATGGAAGAGGAAGATAGAAGGTTGGTGCAGCCCATGAGCGGATGAGCGAGGAGACTCAGGCAGACATGTCTTCCCCATCTGGCACCCAGGTTTGCATCCTTTCTCCTGGTCCCCCACACTTGTGAGGAGCCTGTGACCCCTGGCTGGTCTAAGGTCAGGAAGGGCTGGGAGTGGAGCCAGCCTGCTCGGAAGCCCACAGTGCACAAGCAGCAATGACTGGATAGGGAGAACAGAGGTGGAGCTGGGTCTGCTTTCTGCGCACAGCCCTCAGACCCCTGCTCCCAGCCTGTCCAGGGTGGTCTGGGCAGAAGAGACAGTGGGAGAATGTACAACTGCAGAGTAACACTAGCTGCACCTGCAGGCTGTTCCTCTCCTTTAACTCGTGTCCTGAGTCGCTACCGGACGAGAGACTCTGGGGGTTCCCCTTCCACCCTGGCCGGTCGTCAACAAGGCCCGCTGTAACGTGAACTCTCCCATCACGATGAGCTGCCACTGGTTTCAAAGGCACCGTGCACCAAAGAGGGCCCACTTGGAGGGGGGGGAGGGGCTGTCAGAAAGGAACTTTACCTGCAAGTACAGATGAAGCAGCATCTCCAAATCGTCACAACGTTTTGTGGTGAAAGGGTAACCAACCCCAAGCTGGGAGCAGTAGAAGCAGCTGGAGCCTGGTGAACCCAGAAACAAAGACCTAAGCATGTTATTTTTATCTGTGGTGATTACCATTACAAGAATGAAAATCTTTGCTCTAAGGGTGAGATGGGAAGATGGAGGATAGAGAACTTTCCTTTCCATTTTGTAACTCTTTGTTTAGTTGGTACACGAAGAATTTTTTCAAGAAGTCTGGCCTTCTTTAGACTAATGTTGACATTGAGGAGAGGCAACAGGCCACAGAACAGCTGGCGCCGGAAGGCCCTTTGGGTGGGAATAGATGGAGGAAGTCTAAGATGGCGTCTCTTGGGGGTACATGTTTAATAGAGGGTGGCGATGTGCCAATGGTTGAATGAAACTGTGGATCCCAGTGTGAGGAGGGCAGAGTCTGGGCCTGAGTCTCTGTCTGGAGGACATAGGGGTCTTATTTAGGGGCATTCTCTGGACGAGATCTCACCGTGCCACCAAATAGGGTATAAGAAGAGGTACAAGTGGAGGATCTGAGGTCGTCCCCGAAAGGTCCTTTGAACCTTAGTATCCAAAAGAGTGGGCAGTCAAACAGGGGACAGAGAAAGTTAAAAGTGGCTGCAGTCGGGGCTCTGAACATCTGATTGCAGGTTAATGTGGCAAAGGGAGGCGTGAGTAATGGGACCGGTTTTTGTCCTATTAATGGAGCCTGTGGGACAAAAGTAGCTCTCTGCCTGCCATAGCTGAACATTGGCAGGTGTGGTGGGGAGAGGAGGGCCTGCTGGACACTCACAGGGCAACAGTGGCCCCCCAGAGCCTACTTTGGGGACAGAAACACTAACCCCCTGAGTGGTGGAAGCTGAATGTTACCTGGTGGAGGTTAGGAGGCCCTCCCTTCAGAGGCTTCTGAGCTTTGCCATCATCCTAGAAAGTCCTCTCCTCAAGTAGTCTGCTGCATATCCCCTCCTCCTCCCGTCTTTCCTCCTGTTACATCCTGAATTAAAATAATTGAGAGGAAATGAGCAGACTCATTTAATACCCACAGGCGGAGCTTGCAGCTATAGTGGTGGTCTCATAAAGTTGGAGGCCAATCAGTGTGAACATCCACTGATAAGGGACCTGTGGACCTGACGGAGAGTAGCACAGAACACCTTCCAGGTGTTCCCAGTGGCAGGGCAATCATGATATAGATCCTCCTCCCCCTTAGCAGGAGGTCAAGGCCAAGATAAGTGCTGGTCCCAAAGTACTTACACAGCTTCAGTTCCTCCTGGACCCCACTGCTGACAAAAAGAGGGCTCAGCTCTCCTGGGCTGCCAGTTCTAGCTCTCTCCCGAACACTTACATTCGTTTAATTATTTTAATTGAAAAAAAAATAGGCTACTAATGATCACCACTCTCTTAGCCAATACTCAATGAAATGGAGGTCCACTGTGAGTTTTTAAAGGCTTGCCACCGCAGACTGACTCTCACACTTGGCTTGAGGCAGGGAGCTCCCAGTGCTTTGGGGAAGGCTAGTTAATGAAGTCAATGTCAGTTTATTCCTTCTGCCTTTTGTGGAAAATTCACCCCACAGCTCTGCCTGAGTCAAAAGGGTTCTGAAGTGCCTATGATTTCTTGCTTAAGAAAAAAGAATAGCCTTTTGCGTACTTCTGAGAGCAAGCAACATGACTCTCCACCACATCCTGGAAAATTCCAAGATACACAACGCATGAAATGAATAGAGGTCCCAGCACTCGAGCCGTGACAAAGAGGTGTGTGGCACTCCACAGCCAGTCACCTGCCTGTGAAGTGACATAAAAGCCCAGTTAGTTCTGTGTAACAGCTGTAGTTTTCTTGTCTACAAACTCCAGTGTATGAAAGTAGCATACAACAAGGAGACACGGCGTCTGCCAACAGTGGAAAACTGCTGCAGAGTGCTGAGGAATCGGTGAATGAGAGGTGGCTGCAGAGGTAGCTTTGGGAGTTCACACCTTGACTTAAGATTTTGGACACAGGCATGTTGATCTTAAGTTAGCAGTCCCAATGAGGTAAGAGGACAGTTGGCATGTATGTGGCTGGGGCATGCAGGGGATATGGGGACAGGGCAGAGAACGTGAGGGTCTGTGGAGGCCAGAACTGCAACATGAGGAGAGAGAAAGGGAATCGAATTGATGCCCCACCAAGTGTCAGGACCATCTCAGGTTCTCCTTGCCTCTGGCCAACTTCCACCACATCCTGAGTTCTTCCGCTCAGGGGGCCTTAAAGGGCCAGAGCAGAGACACATAAGGAAGAAGCTTCTGCTTCTGGATGAAGGTGGCCCCAAGAAGCCTCTTAATTGTTCTTTCACATGTGGTTCTCATACCTCCTAGATCTCAGTTACGTAGGGACAGGGGGACACGGGCATGGAGTCTCACAGCCGTCTATGAGGTGGGACGTGGTATCATTATGTCCAGCTCTGTAGATGGACGTTAGGGCTTAAGAGGTTTAAGTGCCTGAGTGTACGCAGCTAGCACAGAATCAGCAGAACTAAATTCAAACAGGCCTTTCGAAGTCAGTCTTTATTACCTGTACTGCCTCTTCTGGGTGTGCTGGTTGTTCTCTATCGACCCGCCCTTCTGCCCCTACTTCTCTCTGCACCTCAGTGTGTCTGCCTGGCTTCCGACAGCCTGCTCGCCTCAGTCTCGGGAGCCACACGCACTCCTCCCATTTCTGCTTGCAGGGCTGGCTTCAGAGAGCTCACTGGTGGTCACTAGTTTCCCAGGTTTCCAGACTCCCGACAAGCTCTCTGCCTGCTTTCCGACCCCAACTTCAGCCCACTCCAGGCCTAACAGCCTCCGAGTTTTGCTTTGTCCCTGTGCTTCACGGTCACGTTTGCTCAGGGACTGTCCTTGACGCTGGGCCATGTGTGAGGGGAGCTGGGCCAGACAGCTGGTCGTTAGCCAGTGATGGCTCCACTGAGATGCTGAGCCAGATGGGAGAGGCCACATCGGTGCCGGGAAATGAAGCCAAAGGTGCACCAAGTGCAGGCCCTGCGGGAAAGAGGCACCAGAACCTGTCAGTAGCGTGGAAGCCACAGGGAGATGCCGGGCGAAGGCAGCTAAAATCAGGGCAGTTCGGGAGTTAATTCTATGAGAACCGGGCATCTGCCCATGTGGTGTTCCTTGAAAGCACAGCTAAGCCTATTTTACTAGTGTTTTAACCACATAGTACCTTGGGTGAGATATGGTGAGGCCAGAGGCAGACCAAGAGGGAGAAGCTGGAAAGAGCTTTTCAGTTTTCTAGCCTCACGGTTCCCTGGGAAGAACATAGCGCACTAGGCGGGACCTCTCCAGGAAGCCCCCAAGGCAGTCACAGACAGAGAGAGACGGTAGATCTGTGGGCAAGAGCCTTTATTGTGTTTTCTGGAGGAAGGGACATGTGAGGCAGGGTAAGAAGACTTAGGATTGGCTAGTCTGAATAATTTCTCCAGGCTCCAGGGCTCTGGCCCAGGGGAGATTAGGGCAAGTGTACAATGGCCCGGAGTGTGAGAACCCCATTAAGTAGATGGTTGGGGGTGTAGAATTAATTGGCTACTCGAGAAGGAGAACTCACCAGCCTCTAGCCAGGGCCTCAACACTGGGTAGGGACACTGTTTATATAACCTGTATTACAACTGGGTTGGGATGGACAAACTCTTGTGAGAGTTTTCTTTTTTAATAATTATAAAAGTAGTATACAGAGGTTGAAAACTTCAACAATACACTGCAAAGTGATTTTAAAAGTGACTCCCCAAGATCACAGGGAGATCAATTTAATGTATAAATATGTAGATAAATTTAATAGATAAATATGAATTTTTCCAGAACTTTGGCTGTGTCCATAGGAAATGTATGTCTGTGAACACACACACATACATTTTCACATATATGCATTGTTTTGTAGTTTATAATAAAGATGAAAAATAGGATCACACTATGGCATAAATTTCTTCTTTTTAAGTGTAGTAATGTAACATGGACATTTGTCCATGTCAGCACACACAGAGACATCCTTCTTTTTAATGGCTGCATAGTACTCCACAGTATAGATCAACCATTATGTACTAGGAATCACTTTACTATTAATTAATGTTCATGTTGCTATCAGATTTTTCCTGTTACATTGACTCAGTAAACACTGTGCACACTCACATGACTTCTCTGGGGAACAAACTCATATAAGTGAAATTTCTGGATCAAAAATAATACGCATTTAAGAGACACAGACAACAGTATGATGATTGGCAGAGAGAAAGGGGGTGAGGGAGGTAGAGGGGGGTAAAGGGGAGAGAAGTAGTGATGGAAGGAGACTTGTCTCCTTTGGGTGGTGCACACACAATACAATATACAGATGATGCATTATAGAATTATACACTTGAAACTTATATAATTTTGGTAACCAATGCTCCCCCAATAGATTTCATAAAAAATTTTAATTATATGTATTTTAAATTTAATTAGGAACTGTCCAATTTATCTCTGAAACTATTATACCAGTTTACATTCCCACCACAGCCTAAGACTAGAGATTAGACATTATTGATCTTCATTTTTCCAATCTAATTGGTAAGAAATTTGTCTCTTTGTTTTAGTGTATATATATCTGATAACTGAGAAAGTTTGTTCTGAAATATTTGTTAGCCATTTGAATGTCCTCATCTATAAATGAAGTCTTTAGGTCTTTCCCCAGCTGGTAAATTTTTTGTAGAGTAAAATATTGACTTTTTGTTATGTTGATTATAAATAATGTTATGAGTATCGTTTGCTTTTGCTTTTGTTTATTGTGTTTTTCTGTGTAAGAGCCTTTCTGTTTTATACAGTAAAATGTGTCCATATTTTCTTGTATGGTCCCTGGGTTTTCTGTCTTGCTGGGGAAGGCTTTCCCACTGTGGGAAGACCTTTACTATAATAGTGCCGGGCAGCAGTCCTCGCGCTGATATTATCCTGAGGCGGAGCTACTTCTGCTTTCCCAGAAGTCTCCTGGCTGCTAGGGGGCGGGCAGGCACACCAAAAGCACAAGTCACCAGTTAAGTGGTGCTCAGCTTGTCATGTGCCAATACCTCTTTGAGATGCTGGTAAAAGCTATAGACCCCACACAAGTTTAACTATTATTGCAGAGGCTTTATAGACTACGCAGAGTCGGTCTATCATGGATGCCTGTTTATGCTTCCTCAGGTTGATGGCACTCCTCTACAGAGTTTATAAATATCCGATCGAGGTAAGCGTTTGAAATGATTTCCGCCATCGAATATATCGTCCTGATTGTCTCCTCCTCTAAGACTTCACGTGGGAAGCTCTTTATGCAACCCCCTTGTCCACCCTGGGGATTCATGACATTTTCGTGGTCCCAGATTTATGGGCAAATATCACCCCAGTTCAGGAGCAGTGTCCCAGCTCCTCCTCATGAAAGCAGCCTCCTCCACGGCACCCATGTGTTCCCTCGGATCACTCTGCCCTCCCTCCAACTGAGTTCAGACCCACGGAGATGACAGCTGGGGCTTTTACACACACACTCTGAGTGGCTGAGGGGGAGGAGGATTTTCACCAAGGCATGCCAGGGGCTGCAGAGAGTCGTCCAGGAGATCAGAATCTACCTGTCTTTGGAGAGCCCATAATGAAGGACAACGCGTTAAGCAGCAGGCTCTTAGAAGGGCTCTGGAGGGGAAAAGAGAGGAACTTGGAGGTTCAAGGCCTCTTCTGAGAAAACCAATAGATTGTCATTGAGGGAAAAGTTTCAAGGACCTCTCCAGAGTGTCGGGCCTCCCCAAGTGCCAGGGAGGAGGGGAAATCCATTATAGGGACCTCAACTCCCTGCACATTTAGGAACTTCAGAATAGACACAAGCATCCTCTGCAGTTATATCTCTCTGTGATAGAAAACTTCTGAGCAAATCTAAATACTTTAACAGGAGCTCACGGGGGCTGCTCTCAGTTTGAGAAATGTCAGCTTTATATGGTGCTGATTGTTTTCCATGGGGCTCTGGTCACAAAAGTCAGCTTAGCGTGTAGAAATCAGCACACTCAGCACTTAACTTTAGAAATATCATCCACCACCACCACCACCCACATGGAGAATTCAAATCCCATCTGAAGCAGGGCCCTGCCCTTCAGGAATCTTTGTCTCCTGGGCTTCCCTTCCCACCTCGGATTTCCTTTGGGTGTCTGCATGCAGCAAACAAAACGTGTTTGGCAGCTTGTGCCTCCGAACATAACTACTCTTGATCATAATCTTCCCAGAGCAATGATTAGCTAAGATTCAACTCTTAGAGAAACATGGAGAATAAGCGACCCAACCCAGAAGGCAGGTCAATCCAATTTTAGCCCCAGGCTTTCTTTCTCCCCAAGGCTGTATTTGTTTAATCTTCCATTTCTCATAAAGCATTTCAAGTGAAGAGGAGAAAGATTACTACCCACATGGGAGAGCTGGGTGGGGTGGAGAAGAGCTGCTGGAACCCCAGGCATAAGCAGGTGCCTGCTGGGGAGACAGCATTCTCCAATCCTGAGCACTGTTCAGGTGAGGCATTGGACATCATTCTTGCCTCCAAGGAACTTCCGGTTTAAGAAGCTTCTCTTGGCAGAAACAAGACAGTGGCTAAGTGCCTTTCAGTGCACTATCAGTTTTCAGATCAAACATTTGCTTCATGCCCCTAACATGCAGCAGGCCCACAGAGAACCGGCCCTGTTGGGAGCATGGTCTGGAAGGCCCACGGCTTCCGCGTGCTCCTGGGTGTAATCATGAGGTAGATTCCTTAATCTGCATGTTCATAGTCAGTGCCTGAGGTACTTTTTTGAAAGTCTTGAGATTTTACACAAAGACACAAAGAGAATCACTGGCCCATGTTCTAGAATGAGAACAATTTGGAAATATATGTTGTACTTCACTGTTTACTTACGTACCACTGTGTATACGGTATCTTCCCTATGCCCTACGATACTATGATCTCACAGAGATCGGAGATTGAGTGCCTCCTTCCTGCTGCATTGGCAAGAAATCTTTAGTTTCAGCTCCCATTCTCTGTCCACTCATTTCTTCAAAAGTTGAACACACAGTGAAACATACTACAGATGACATATTATAGAATTGTACACCTTCATATAATTTTATTAGGCAATTGTAACCCCAATAAGTTCAATTTAAAAAACCAGCCAGTCTTTCGAAAACCCCTACAAGATGTGGTTGCCCGGAGCTCCCCCCTCCCTCCCTCTCCTCAGCTCTGTGTCCGAGGTCTCCTGCTGCTCCCTGCTGCAATCTGCATCCTCACGCCTTGGAGACGAGAGGAGAATTCTACATTTCTTTTTGGTGGGAAAAGTCACTCCTTACTTGGAGTGTAAAATCAGGATGAATTTCCTCAACTGCCCCTTCTTTTGGAGCAGAAATGAAACACCTGGTGAGACCTGTGTAACACATTTAAACATCATCCCTGCCCCTTCCCACAGCCAAAACTTACACACACCACCGCATATGGCCACAGTGCTCTGACAGGGGTTCCTCCTTAATATTTTGCACCCAGTATATAAGCCAAGGGGCAAACCTGACTACAGTGGGCAGTATGTTTAGTAATATAGATTCCTGAGCCCACCTGGACCTTTGGAGTTAGAATCTTTGGGGATAAAATCCAACAGTCCTAGATGTAGCCAATTTCTGTGCTTTGCTTGACACAGGTATAAAAACTGGGGTAGTTTACAACAGCAAAGAGTAAATGCCCTGAATATGTTGCATGATTATGCAAAGTCAGAGAAGCAGAGAAAGCCTCCCATTCTTGAAACTGGGGAACAATTCATACAGGAGTGGGTATTTCAGACCAGCCTGAATGAAGAGAGCTCGTGGAGGGATGGGGTGTCCTAGGCAGAAATGGAGCCGGG
>PVKM010018711.1:0-24825 GCA_004027735.1 Carollia perspicillata | reverse complement strand
TGTTATTCAAGTACAGTTTTCTGTCGTTTACTCCTGTCCCAGGCCACCCCCCAGTGCTCTTCATTCTTTTTTATTTGGTTGTTTCTTTCTTCCTTCTGGTCCACTCCATTGATTTGAGTCCCAGTTTTCTTCCCATCACTATTGGTTCCCTGTGCATTTTCCTTCATTTCACTTAGTGTAGCCTTCATTTGTTCATCTAATTTGCAACCAAAATCAACCAGTTCTGTGAGCTTCCTGATCACCAGTGTTTTGAACTGCGCATCTGATAGGTTGGCTATCTCTTGGTCTCTTAAAAGTATTGGCTCCGGGGCTCTGAGCTTTTCTTCTGTTTGAGTCACTTTTGGTCAGGCGGTGCCTGTTATGTATGGGTGGCGGAGCCTGAGCTGTTTACCAGGGCGGGGAAACCTAGTCACCAGGTTGTGACGCTATCTGTGGGGGCGGCGTCAGAGAGGGAACAATGTCATCTGTTCCTCGCTCTCTCAGATTTGTGTCCCCTCTGCTGCCTCCCACAAGCAAACTCGGCCCCCCTGGCTCTGGTTCCCAGGTGGGCGGGCCTACACACGCTCTGGGACCTTGCGGGTCTCCCCAGTGACCTCTCCTGTGAGGCTGGAAGCCTCTCCTGGCTGCTTTTCAATCGTTGTTTTTAGGCTTTATTTTCCATCGCTGGGGCCCTGGGCTGTGTGGTCCATCTCACTGACCACTCTTGCCTAGTTTATCTGCGCACGAATGTCCGCAGTCAGCCAACCACCCTGCGTACCCTACGTGTCCTGCGTGCCCTGCTTGTCTCCTCCCCGTGTCTGGGGTCTGCAAGCTCTGCACCACCTACGCTCCCCAGTGCTCCCGGTCTGGCAGCCACTGCGTTTTCCTGCCTCGTTCCCTCTCCGCAAGCTGCTGACTCCGCCCCTGTTACCTGTCTGGTTGAATGGTTGTCAGACTTCCATAGTTCAGTTTTCTGTGTTCAGGTTGTGTTATTGTTTATAAATATTTGTTGTCCTTAATCTTGATTGTGAGAGGAGGTACAGTGTTTCCACCTATGCTTCCATCTTGACCAGAAGTACTGCTTTCTAGTTTTTTGATCTTTGCTAATCTACTAGGTGAAAATGTAGATTCATAGTCTTCTTTTGTATTTTTCTTATTTGAATGAAATTGAATATCTTTTGGTTTGAGCTATTTGTATTTCTATTTCTACATTGTCTGTATCTTCTGCCCACTTTTCTTTTGGGAATTTGGTCTTTTTCTTGTTAATTGTAGGAACTCTGTGTAGTAGCTGTACTGTCTTAGTATATGTTGCAAGTGTTTTCCCATATACCTTTTGACTTTTCTTATGGTGGCTCTTGCTATGAAGAATTGTAAAAAATATTTTTTGAAGAATTTATCTTTTTTTTTGTGACAGATGTCCCTGAGACCACCCCAGGTTTGATTTTTCACTAGGGGAAGTCACAGGGGTTAGCATATAGTTGTACTCACAAATGTGATTTATTGTAGCAGAGGAAAAGTCACGTGGGGTGAAGTCTGAGGGGAACCAGGCATGAGCTTCCAGAGTCCTCTCCAAGTGGATTCTCACAGGATGCACTTAATTCCCCCAGCAACATGTTGTGACAATACTCAGTACCCAGTGTTTTTATTGGGACCTGGTCGCATAGGCACCCTCTGCCTTGTGCCCACCAACATTCCAGACTCCCAGAAGGAAAGCAGGGGTTCAGCATAGAATACAGTTCAGGCACTGTAAACCACACTTAGCAGTTAGGGAATGGTGAAAACTCTCCCAAAACCCAGGTTTTCAGATGCCAGCCAAGGATCAACCATGCAAGCAGCCTTTTTCAAGGAGAACAGACTTAGACTTGCTAGGTTCATTCTTGTCTGCACACTTTTGTTTTATAGCTTCTGTGTTTTACATCCAAGTTAAAAAGCTTTTTCCCCACTTACAGTTATCAAAAATTATTTCACATTTGTCTAATACTTTTATTTCTTATTCAAAATTTAAATATTATCAACTTGGAATTTTGGGAGGTTACTGTGTAAGGTATGAATCCAACTCTTTTGTACCCTGTTGTTGTGACACCATCTGTTGAGTAATTACTGATTTGAAATACCACCTTTATCACACTCTAAATTCCTCTACATATTTGGCTAGGCCCAGGAAGCTAATACTTACTCCCTTTGCCCAAGAAAGCACAGTTTTCCTGGGTGACATGGGCAGACAGATGCATATGATACAGATGCATACGTGCAAGATGTCAGAGCAACAGAAAGTGAGGTTGGTGTTGAGGATGGCTTCCTAAAGCAGGCAAATCCTGAAAGATGAGTAGGAGAGCATTGGCCAGGCGGAAATGGACATGGCAACTTGCAGAAACAGTATGTGCAAATTCAATGAGGCCAGACACAGGATGGACCTGCATATAGGTTAGTGTCTGGCATTGGTGTGCACGTAGATATGGCAGAAAGAGATGGTGGAGGGGAAGACTGGGCCGAAGCTTGCAGAACCTAACATGCCCCACCAAGAAGTTTTTTATTTTATCTGAAGTGAGGGGAGCCATTACAAGGTTTTAAGCAGGAAAGTAATGATTTGATTTCTATTTCAAAAAAATATTACTTGGGTTGCAGCATGCAAAGCAGATAGAGGGGAGAGGAGAATATTTCTGAAGATGGTTGTTAGTCACCTAAGTATGTGATGACCAGGGCTTGAAATGGGATAATGAAGCAAGACAAGAGATAATATAGACTTGAGGAAGATCTAGGAGGTAAGATCAGTAGAATTTGTTGATTCAAAATAGTTATGAGGGTGATGGGATGATAGAAAGGGTAGAATCCAGCCTGAGTAACCAAGTTGATGGTGGGACCAATGGTTGAAATGGGGAATATGGGAGAGGAGTGAGGAAGAAGTAGTATTCCATTTTGGATATGCTGTCACAAACATCTAGGGAACAACTAGGTATAAATATAGGTCTGTTGGAGGCAGGTGGCTACAAAGATGTAGAGTTCTGGAATGGGGAGAGTTTTTTTGGTAGGTCTGAATGTGATCATTGGCATTTTTATAGATGTGGCTAAAATTATTGTACCTGGAGAGAAAATTACAGTGAGAAGAGAAAGGTACAGTGGGTGAACCCTGAGAAATGTCAGCCTCAAATGATTATGATTTTGACAGGTAGTAAGGAATGCTCTTTTTCCAAAATGGTTTCAGATGACATTTCAAATGTACTTTTGTGGCCCTTTCTTGAATAAATAAATATGTACATTTATATATAAAAGTAGTGATGACCCAGGAATATTAAACAGTTTTCCCCAGGTAAAGTGGTAGAAATAGGGCGGGAATTACTTCTTTAATATATTTTATTGATTATGCTATTACAGTTGTCCCAATTTTCCCTCTTTGCCCCCCTCTACTTGGTACCCCTATTCCCTTCCCCTCTTAGTTCATGTCCATGGGTCATGCATATAAGTTCTTTGGCTTCTCCATTTCCTATACTATCCTTAAACTACCCCTGTCTATTCTGTACCCACCAATTTGTGCTTCTTAATCCCTGCACCTTTTCCCCTATTCTCACCCTTCCCTGTCCCAGTTGATAACCCTCCAAATGATCTCCGTATCTATGATTCTGTTTCTGTTTTGCTTGTTTGCTTAGTTTTTTTTTTTAAGATTCAATTGTTGATAGTTGTGGATTCATTGCCATTTTAATGTTCATAGTTTTGATCCTCTTTTTCTTCTATAGTTCCCTTTAACATTTCATGGAATAATGGCTTGGTGATGATGCCTTTAGCTTTACCTTGTCTGGGAAGCACTTTATCTACCCTACAGCAAGGAGAGTTATTTACACAAAGTATAAATGGTAATGCTGTCACAAACATCTAGGGAAAAACTAGGTATAAATATAGGTATGTAAGAGGCAGGTGGCTATAAAGATGTAGAGTTCTGGAATGGGGAGAGGTTTTTTGGTAGGTCTGAATGTGATCATTAGCATTTTTATAGATGTGGCTAAAATTATTGTACCTGGAGAGAAAATTACAGTGAGAAGAGAAAGGTACAGTGGTATATGCTAGCTACTTTTGACCTGTGAGACTTTTGTTCAGTTTGGGGATGCAATTACTTTTGATGCAGTTATGTGAATTTACTTACTGAGTCAAGTCATGTGAAATAGGCTGAAATCACTATCTAGCATGAAGATGTTGCTTGGGATTATAATCTTTGCTGAGCTTTAATGTGTCCTATGATTCTTCCTTAAAATTTTAGGCTTTTTCCTCCAATTTTAATGAAGACTTTTTTCTCTTATATGAAGGGAGTCTTGTTTCTCAGCAAGATGAAAATAAGGTAATTTTACCTTGCCACACTCTTACATGGTAGATTGAAGCTTTTTAAAAAGACAAATGTCTTCAATTTCAGAAATCAAATTAGAAAAAAGATGGTCACTTAAAAATTCCTGTTCAAAGATTGCAAAATTCTATCAGGAAACAAGTAGTTAGTGAGTGATCCCCAGGATTTTTAAGGCTAGGTATTTGGAGTTGTAGTTTATTTGCTGCAAAAGAGTCAGTTCTTCCTAAAAATCATGTCCATCGATGACTGTGCCGCTGCATGGTGGCATCTTCATTTGAAAGTGCTTTAAATCTGCATAACTTATCAGTTTATTGCCCTGAGTACTATGAAAATGGTTTTCTTCTGTAACCGTATCCCTTTGAGATGATGTTTAATTTCTGTAAATATGACTGTCAAACATTCAGTTCTGAGACACCACATCACATGTCTTAGACAGAAGAGGCTGTCTGGGAGGGGGTTTCATGTGCTCTAAGAATCCTAATTTGGTGGCAGAGAGCCCTCCATCCTCAAAGAAGGAAACTCATGAATCAGTTACCATTTATAGATTCTTCTCAATAAAAGTAGTCCAATCTAGATGTGTTTTAAGTGAGTTGGTGCTTCTTTATTTTAAATAATGGCTAATTAAGTGGAAGATAAAATCTGTTGTCATTTCAGATTCCCCCCCACAAGACACAACAATGATAAATGTAGCCAAATTCAAATGATGTTATCTTCTCTTTGTTAAAGCTGTTTTTAGCCCTAGTGTGAAATTGGAGATTTTCATCTCAGCTTTGTTCTTTAACATTTTTCAAATGTTACATTGTGCTATTTTTAATACTGGGAAAAATGCATATGATTGCTTTTTTAAAAAGTATCCATGCATGGAATCTCTTGACTAGACGGAATCTGAATTGGTGAAATGCCCAAATACCAATATAGAGCCAAATAAAGAAAGATCCACTCCCTTGAAGCTAGGGGTAAGCACTTGAGAGTGTACATTTTCTGATGCCAGTTTCCTGATTTAGATATTGTGCTCTAGTTATATAAGATGTTTACCTTGGGGGGGAGCTGAGTGAAGGGTGCTTGGGGCTCCCCTGTACATTCCTTTTCAATTTCTTGTAAATCTATAATTATTTCAAATAACTTTTTTTTTTAAGTTAAGCAGCCTCCCATAATCACTTGACCACACAGAACTCTTAGGCTAGCCTCCTAAGTGTTCCGGTGTATTCCTCATGGCCCTTCAGGATCAGGGCAATCACCCCCTAGAGCAGGGGTGTCAAACTCATTTTCAACAGGGGCCACATTGGCCTCACGGTTCCCTTCAAAGGACTGAATATAATTTTAGGACTGTATAAATGTAACTACTCCTTAACTAGGGCCAAGGAGCTCAACACTGCCACTAGGTAGCAACAAGGTGCTGGGCTGGATAAAACGAGGTGGAGGGCCAGATTCAGCCTGCAGGCCTTGTGTTTGCCACCTGTGCCCATAGTAAAGCCATTGAGCCCTTCCTGAAGCACCAACTGGAAGCTAACATTCGGCAAAACACTTCCCTGTTCTGAGGCTTCTGTTATGCTGGAACTGAACCATTCTTGAGTTGTCAGTAGGCCATGAAATGAAGTCGGTCCTGGACAGGTTCATGGAGTAGATTTATTACCAATTTGGCAAACCCAACTCCCTGTTTTGTTCTCATAAAGGGAAGTTCTATAAAACCAGTTCTGTCCATCAGACTTTGATTTCCCAAAGAGAGGGTCCAAACTGACCCAAGGTTAAAGTTAAGCATAACTGGAAAATGCCAATCTGCTAATAAAGCACTAAAGACCCAAAGCCTTAAAAATGTATTATGTGTAAGGGGAAAAAAGACAGTTAAAAACCTCAAGACATGTAATCCATTGTTTTAGGTTTTCACAGTTTTCAGACAGGAACTTTAATTAGACTTGTAACAAGTTACCACTTGTAGGGAATTTTGTGCTTTTTAATGAGGTACAGATGAATGGTATTTGTTAATGTTACTTTAATGTTTAGTAGTTTTTATTTCTTTTTAAATAACTCATTCATGTTACTCTATTCAAGAACTTGTGCTTTATAGTTTTTGCTTTTGTTCTCTTATCTGAATCTTTAAGGGGAAAAGGGTAAAAATTAAAATATCTGGGAAGTAAGTTCTTCAACTTTTAAAAATTGTGGTACTTTTAGATTGCTTCAGTAAAGCCATGTAGTTCATGGACAACTTAGTTATTTGTTTGTTTTTTCCAAAAATTTTCTATTTATTTATTTATTTATTTATTTATTTATTTATTTATAGTTTTTAATTTTATTTTTCTCCACTACCAATTATCCACCTTATAACCTCTTCCACCTCCACCCCCACCTACCTGGACAACTTGGTTTTTAAAGAAAAATATAATGTCAACACTAACAAGTAATGCTTTTTTTAAAAAACGTGTTTTCTTATATTTGTAAGCTAATTTATTTTGATGGTTGAAATATTGTTTTAAGCACCTGGTCTTTTCAATTGTAAGCTCCATTTCATGACAAGAAATATCTGGAATTTTCCTGAGACATTTGAGGTCCAAGTCTGGCTCTTAGCATCAAAATTAGTTTAAGAGCTGTTTTCATCAGAGAGTTCTCATAGATGTTTCAGGGGTAAAGGATGCCAGCTTCTTGTTTCATCCTGTATATCTGTACATCACTCACAATAGGAAGCGTCATTCTAGAATGATTTCATGAGAAAGGCCACCTGATACATTGCTGCCATAAGGACATTGTATCATTTTCATATTAATGACAATTTTAAGAATATTACTTGTATTGAGAGTTCTCTTAAATCAAACATATTAAAGAAAATATGGACTTCCAGCCAAGGTGGAGGTGGAGGTAGATACACTGTGCCTCTTCACACAACCAAAAGAAGGACAACAACAAATTTAAAAACAAAAAACAACCAGAACTGACAGAAAATTGAACTGTATGGAAGTCTGACAACCAAGGAATTAAAAAGAAACATTCATACAGACTAGTAGGAGGGGTAGAGATAGACAGATAGGTGGAGAGGACTTGCAGCAAAGCCATAGCTGGCAGGCAGGGCAGTTCCACATTTGAGTGCAGATAAACCGAGAGGAACAACTGGGGAGTGAGACAGACTATGTAACCCAGGGTTCCAGTTTGGGGAAATAAAGCCTGAAAACCTCTGTCCAAAAAATCCTTTGAGGGTTGAGGCAGCAGGAGAAACTCCCAGCCTCATAGAAGAGGTTATTGGAGAGAACCACAAGGTCCTAGAACTTATGCAAACCCACCTACCTGGGTGATTTGGAAAAAGCACCAGAAGGGCCCAATTTGCTTGTGGGTAGCAGCAGCAGTGACTGAAAGCCATCAGAGAATGGAGCAGGTGGCATTGTTCCCTCTCAGACCCCTCCCCCACATACAGCGTCATAATGTTGCAATGTGGATTACTCCACCCTGGTGAATACCAAAGGCTCTGCCCCTTCTACATAACAGGTGCACTGAGACAAAAAAATGGCTCAAATTGAAGAAGAAATCAAAGCTCCAGGAAAGATACAACTAAGCAATGAAGAGATAGCCAAGCTATCAGATTCACAGTTCAAAACACTGGTAATCAGGATGCTCTCAAAATTGGTTGAGTATGGTTGCAAAATAGAGGAAAAAGTGAAGGCTATGAAAAGTGAAATAAAGGAAAATGTACAGCAAACCAAGAGTGACAGGAAGGAAACCAGGACTGAAACCAACCATTTCAACAAAAAGGAAGAAACATTCAACCAAAACAGAATGAAGAAACAAAAATTTTTTTTAAAAATGAGGAGAGGCTTAGGAACCTCCAGGACATCTTTAAACGTTCCAGCATCCAAATCATAGGGGTGCCAGAAGGAGAAGAAGAAGAGCAAGAAATTGAAAACTTATTTGAAAAGATAATGGAGAACTTCCTCAATCTGGCAAAGGAAATCAACTTCCAGGAAGTCCAGGAAGCTCAGAGAGTCCCAAAGAAATTGGACCCAAGGAGGAACACACTAAGGCACATCACAATTACATTACCTTAGGTTAAAGATCAGGAGAGAATCTTAAAAGCAGCAAGAGAAAAGGAGACAGTTAACCTATAAAGGAGTTCCCATAAGACTCAGCTGATTACTCAAAAGAAACTTTACAGGCAAGAAGGAGCTGGAAAGAATTATTCAAAGTCATGAAAGGCAAAGAAAGAGCTACATCCAAGATGACTCTATCCAGCAAAGTTCTCATTTAGAAAGAAGGGCAGATCAAGTGCTTCCCAGATAAGGTCAAGTTAAAGGAGTTCATCATCACTAAGCCCTTATTATATGAAATGTCAAAGGGACTTATCAAAGAAAAAGAAGATGATCAAAAATATGAACAGTAAAATGACAATAAGCTCACAACTACCAACAACCAAACCTAAACAAAACAAAACAAAACAAAAACAAGCTAAGCAAACAACTAGAAGAGGGACATAATCACAGAAATGAAGATCACATGGAGGGTTATTAAAAGGGAAGGGGAGGGGGCAATGGGGGAAAAGGTAAAGGGAGTAAGTAGCATAAACAGTAGGTAGAAAATAGACAGGGGGAGGTTAAGAATAGTATAGGAAATGGAGACGCGAAAGGATTTACATGTATGATTCCTGAACATGAACTAAGTGGGGGGTGATGTCGGTGGGAGGGGAAATGGGGTAACTGTAACAGCATAATCAATAAAATATATTAGAAAGTAAATGCTTAAGATATATTCAATACATTCTGTTTACAGATAAAGAAGTTCACCCTATGCTTTAGTGCTGTTTTCACCAAAAGTCCCTCTATCTCTGAGTTAAACTTCATTTAACACAAATCACTTTTTCCCCCCAGTGTTACTGAATAATCAAGCATTCCTATGGATGCAATGTCAAGCTGAAGCCTCAAAGAATTGCTGAGTTAGTTCAGTGCCATTACTAATGTGTGGTCAGCATGCTATCACACAGTATACAGCACTTAGACCTAGCACTGCCAGAGTTGAGACCTGCTGAGGGTGCCACATACTTTGGCAAGTTCAAGAAGACAGTCCATCATAGATAGAGAATGGGCTGACAGCTCTGGGGTAGGGGGATTGGTGGGTGGAGGGATCAATCAAAAAAGAAAAAGAAAAAGAACTGATGGACATGGACAACAGTGTGGTTATTGTTGGAGCCAGTGGTGGAGATAGAAGAGGGTATAGGGTGGATAAATGGTAATGAAAAAATACAATATAAATAAATTAGGAACTTTTTCATAAAATGGTAATGTTAAAAAATAGCAAACAAAAAAGAAGACAGTGCAGAAAGCATGTTCTTGATTACTTTTTACCCTAAACTTCTTGCCATTTAAATGGAGAAAACTGTTGCTGCTAAGTGATGCTCTCCCAGAAATTCTCAGTGATTTAGGGGAGGATATACTGGCATTCAAAGTTGTAGGCTAACAACAGAGGAAAAGGGGTGAGAAGAAAGATACCTAGAGGAAAAGCGCCCAGACCTGATGCCCCCAGAGAAAGTACTTGTGCAGGGGCTGTATGAAGCTTCATATTTTCATTCAGTCAACAGATACGTATTCTGCCTACTACGGGCAAGACATTGTTCCAGTCATTGGGGACACAGGATGTAAATGCAACAAGTGTTTGTCTTCATGGAACCTACGTTCTAGGGGAGGGAACGGTAGAGGTCCAACAGTGAAGAAATAAACAACTAAATAATTTGTCAAATGGTCATAAGTGATATGGGGAAATAACATGGGAAAGAAAGTAGGGGGTGCAGTTGTAGAGGCAGCATATTTTCTACAGGGTGTCAGAGAAAGTCTCATTGATTAAGGTTACATTTGAGCAGAGGTATGAAAGAAGTAGTGGGTGGAACCCACAAGGGTAAAGGATGTCAGACAGCTGGAACAGCTGGTATGTGCTTGATGGTGCTTTTGGGGAGCAGCACTGGAGGCCAGTGTGGCTAGAGCGGAATGAGCAAGGGGGAAAACAGACATGGCAGGGGATGTGGCCAAATGGTGGGCATCCACATGGGCCATTGGAAGGACTTGCACTTTAGCTCCAAATGAAATTGAAAGCCAACTATTACTCTGACTTTAGAGGTAAAGGTAAAAGCAAGGGATTATTTAGGAGGTTATTATAATGTCCAAAGTAGGTAATGGTGGAGGGTGAAACTAGGTTGTTAGCAATGAGGTAATGAAGCTAATTGCCAAGGTTTTTTGCTCAGTCAGAAGTATGGGGCTATGGTCTGCTGAAATGGGGAGGCTGTGGAAAGAGCAGGATTGGATAGGAGGAGTTAAGGATTTGGTTTTAGATGTGTTAGCCCAAAGTCCCCCAGATGCCTCTTAGGCAGTATGGGGTTGTGGAGTGGGTACTTGGATAACTAAACCTGGGGAAGAGAGTGGAGTCTGGAAAACTATAGATATTTAGTAGCCACTAGGGTGTGGATGGTATTTGAAGCCTTGAAACTCATCAATATGGCCTCCTTGAGAGTGAGCATAAATAGAAAAGAGATGAAAGATCTGAGGCCTGTGATTTCATAGATTGTTATCGGAGGTTTGATTCAAAATTCATGGAGAACAGTTAAGAATTTCCTAATGTCATGTCCTTTTAAAAATAGACAAACATGTTATTGTTTCCTTTTGAACCATTTGCACTGTTTAATAATCATTCCTGAATTTCCTTTTACTTTTTTTAGTAGCTTTTACCTGATCAATTGCTAATACTATTTAAAATTGATTGACATTTTTTGGTCTGGAAATCTGATTTTTGTTGAATATCATTTAAAAAATAATTAAAAGAGATGTTTGTAGTCATAGAAAATTGAGGTCTCAAAAGTAATTACAAAGATAAAGGGTAGTATAAGTCTAGTCCAATTTTTTTTTCACTTTTGTTTCTGTATTGAAAGTCTCTGATTTGGTTGTGATTTTATGGTAGGCAAATCTGGTGAAAAATCAAAGGATGTAGTATTAGTAGAGTATTTGTTTCCTCACACTGAACTTTAAATTCTTTTTGTTTGCTTTTTCTAGCCAATATTTGCATTTTTAAATGAAGAAAAGTTTAACATGGATGGATGGATGGTTTATAATCCAGTTGAAGAATACAGAAGGCAGGTAAGCTAATAGGTACTGTGGCATGTAGTGAATCTGAAATATACATGGTGACAATATGTCACCAGTCATGCTCTTGGAGGATCAATAGCATCCTTACTAAATAAATACGTGTTAAATAGCAGTGATATAATATAGCTTATTCTGTCTGTGTATTCCATAGCCATATTCAAGCTACATTGAAGGCTGGCTGGCTAAGTTCTATTTCCTTCCCCTACATGAAGAAATTTAGTTATATATTGTTCATGAAATGAAACAAATACTTGGGAGTCTAGAAAAGTCAGACCTGTGTAGCTTCCTATTTAGGAGTTGATGTTGCTATATATTTGCAACATCATGGGAGCCTAACTGTTGCTGACAGTTAGATTTCAATTATATGCATTCTCTTTCCAGATTCAAATGAATTCTAACTGCTTTCTTACACCAATGTCTTTTCCAATAAAGCTTTGATTAATGTATATTAGAATTGTTCTTACTGCTTTCTTATGTAAACATCACCTACATGCATGTTTATTTGCTGTGATGAAGGTAAGAGGCTTGGAATAATGTTGGCTGTTGAGGGACAAAGGTCTCTTCTATCATATTTGTGAAAAAGATCCTGTGCATGTTATGTAACAAGAGCTATAACTTGGCCTGTTGTATAGGACAGCTAGGAATTTTGTGACAGAATTTTTTCATAATTATCATTCTAAAAGCTCTTAAAATAATTGGGAAATTTTGTTGAATGACCTTTGAGAATCAAATCAAGCCCAGTTACATTATATGAAAAGGTAGTGAATGTGAAGTCACAGAACCCTAGACTTAAAAAGAACCTTCTAGCCACCACCTTCACTACTGAGGATTGATTTCTCTTTAGTTTTCATTAGTGCTGTGTACGTTCATAAGCAGATTTGATGTTCTGGAGTGATAGCGTGGGAATTTATCTCTAGAACACATGTATGAGGTAGTATGCACTATTGCTTCTAGAAATCAGCTTTAGAGTATTATTTTCAAAGTCTGGGTATATCTCTCATTTTAATGACTTTTGCTCTGGGTCAGTTATTGAAGCAGAAGGACTATCAAAACATTTTGTATGTTTTGGAGCTTTCCGTAGCATTATGTATTAAAAGATTTGTACCTTATTTTTATAGTGTTATTGACAACATTAAGACTTAATTTTTTATGTCAAAGCTTCTAGCTTGCAACAAAACAGTTCGTGTTTTTAAGATTGTATGTATAAATGAACTGTGGAAGTTATTTTGTTCTAGACTGCCATTACATTCCATCTTTTTTTCTTATAACTTTCTGATGGGACTTATAACTCTCTAATTGGACTCAGCATCAGACTCATCTGTTTGGTCTGTGATCTATAGGGCCAGACCTAACGAAAAGGTACAATGTCTGTCCCCAAAGCAAGTACCCACATAGTTTACTTTTGTGTGTGTATTTGTGTATTTGTGAGTATGGGGAGAGAATATTCCACCACCTCTGGCTCTTGTCTACACTAGATAAAATTTCATGGGTAGATGCTAGGGTGGGGTGTTTTCCATGTTCTCTGTCCCATTACCAGTCTGTTTACACTGCAAATGACTGTATTTCTCACACAACCTATAGGGCAATCACCAATCCCAAACAACTTGATTGAAAAAACTCTTAGGAGGTGGTGAAATGAGCCTCCCCAAGAGGGAATTTCCTTTACCTCCCCTCTTTGACTTTCTTCATACATTTAGCCTCTTTCTACTTTGGAGCAGACTGAAGCATTTACTCTGTTTTGAGTAGGAAGAGGGATTTGCCTGAACTCTTTTCTACCCTCAATTAGACATAGAGTAAGATCACATGATATATTTTCTCTAGGGTTGGGGGGGTACATGGGTGGGTAATGAACTTGGGTTTATCTTTATTGTAGTAATAGTAAAGGATAGTTTGACATGAAATAAAGGAAGTTCTCAACTTCAAGAGAATCTTTATTTCCCAGTGACAGTTTAGAATTATGGAAACCACCAGTGTTTTGTTTTGTGTTCTTATGTTGTCTGGATTATTGATTTGGCTCCCTTATTATAAATCAGTAGACCATCATTACACTGGTCAAAGAGGCATGTGCAAATTCTGCTAGAAAGAAGGAGACCTGAGGTCAATGCAGAGATCAAGTCATGCAGTACTGACTAGGACTTCCTTTTTTCCTGCAGGGCTTACCCAATCACCACTGGAGAATCACTTTTATTAATAAGTGCTATGAACTGTGTGACACTTATCCTGCTCTCTTGGTAGTTCCATTTCGTGCCACAGATGAAGATCTCAAGAGGGTTGCAACTTTCAGATCCCGAAATCGAATTCCAGTGAGTACTGCAATTAATTGTTTTTCAAAGAGTGCCTTTTATTCCATAATAATGAGAGTCAAGTAATTCAGAGAAACACTCTTGGGTTTCAATCCAACAAATAATTAATCAAGTGCTTCTGAGTGTAGAATGGGAAAAACAAGAAAGACAACAGTTGCCTTCCAAGGAGCTAGCAATCAAAGACAGAGAATGAACACAAGTAATTCTTATGCAATGGAGGATATAGGTAACGGTAGCATATTTAAACCAAGTGCTAGGTGGAAGGAAAGAGGGTAGGGCGGAGTTGTTGTGGTTTTCATCCTTGTAGCAAAATACCTGATATATGATAGGCTCTTGATATATTTCAACTGAGAATTGCTGGAAACAAGGTACTATCTTATGTTATAGAACATGTAAGTACAGGCTTTTGTGTATACTCATCTTTATTAGGATTAGTTTATCCTTGTCACATTTGCAAGCTGCCTTAATACCATTAGCAAACTGGAGCCAAGTGCAGATTATTCCAGACAGTATTCTTATGGGATCATTGGAACTAGTTCACAGAGTTCCCTTTGCTTCTTAAATATTTATGTACAAGTCATACTATCTACTCTGTGTACATAAGTTTTATTAACTAAAAATTTAGAGAATTTTTCCTTTCTACTTTTCAGGTCATGTCATAGTAAGTACTTCTTTCAACTTCTTTCAATTAATTTTTCAATTAATTTCTTCAGCACAAGGGGTTGAAGAAATTAGTATTTAATGTTACCTTACTTTTAAATTCCAAGTCTAGATATTGTTATCCTTAAAAAGATATTTGTGTGAAACTTTGGTATACTGTCAGCAAAATGTGAATTGTAATTCTTAAACTTCACTTGGTTCTCTAATTATGAGTGTTCGTTCATATCTCCATGATATATAGTATACTTGAGAGTTTGTTCTTTAGCTCATTTTGTTAGAACGTGGTGCTAAAGAAGTTAGAGTTATAAGTTCATTCCTCCTGTAATCTGGACATACTTTTCTGTGCCATAGCCAGAGGCTCCACATCTGCCCTGGCCATCTGTCTTGCTAATACATGCCTTGCCTACAAGAGAACTGGATTTATGTAGCATGAATCACTTTTGTTCATGCCTTCATTCAGTTAATGTTTATTGAACATCTACTGTGTCAAAGGTGTGTGTGTGTGTGTGTATGTGTTTCATAGTATTTGGAGCAGGAAAGGAAATGAAAAAACTATGCCCAGTCCATTACGCTCAGGCTACCATCTTGATCCAGTAGTTCCCATTATTCTGAGTGAATGACAGCCCACTATAGAGCATATAGAATGCTTAACTTTTTACGAGTTGAGTTATTTCGTGGATCCTTCTTACTTTCCGATGGCCACCAGTTTGCATTTATTTTTCCTAACAAAGCTGAAGCTAAGCTATCTATTACCTCTATATCTTTATAAATTAGCATGCTTAATAATATCTAATAGTAGGTAGTGTACTATTTAGGATATACCCTCTATCCACCAGAATCTTGACTATAACCTAGAAAATATATTTGCTTTTTTAAAAAGAATTATTTCTTTATTTTTAGAGAGGGGGAAGAGAGGGAGAGAAATATCATTGTGTGGTTGCCTCTTGCTCACCCCTTCCTGGGGACCTGGCAGGCAACCCAGGCAGGCATGTGCCCTGACTGGGAATCCAACCAGCAACCCTACTACTCAATTCACAGGCTACTACTCAATCCACTGAGCCACACCAGCCAGGGCCATATTTGCTTTTAATGTGAAATCAATTAATACTTATTTAGTTTTTTTGAACCCATGTAAAAATACAAAAAGAATGGATGGCAAAGCAGTATTGTTGTTATGTGTGTAAATAAGGAACAAATTATAAAATACCACTGATGAATGAAATAATCCACATACATTAATATTCCCATTAATAGATACATACTCCTTTGTTCTCAAACATGTTTGTCTTAATGTTTTGGAAATTTTTAACATATAATTAATACATATTTTATTTTAGACATTTTAGAAAATACTGGTAAACAAAAAGGAGTCTAACACCTAACGAGAACCACAATTACTATGTCCTTCTAGACATCCTTCAATGTATGCATATTTTTAATATAAAAACATGAAATTATTCTGTACTGTGTATCTCAAACTAAGAAAAAGAAGATCAAAACTATGAGCATTAAAATGACAACAAACCCACAACTATCAACAACTGAACCTAAAAAAAAAACTGAGCAAACAACTAGAACAGGAACAGAATCACAGAAATGGAGATCGCAGAAAAGGAGTATCAGTGGGGAGAGGAAGGGGGAAGAATGGGGGAAAAGTTACGGACAATAAGAAGCATAATTTGTAACTACAAAATAGACAGGGGGAGGCTGACAATAGTATAGGAAATGGAGAAGCCAAAGAACTTGATTGTATGAGCCATGGGCCTGAACTAAGGTGGGGTGATGCTGATGGCGGTGGACGCAGGGTAGACAGGAATAAAGTGGAGGAAAAAAAATGGGACATCTATAATAGCATAATCCATAAAATATACTTAAAAAAAGAATAGCCTAATCTGGTACTGTATACTTTAAAAGTACTCATAGCAAGTGATATTGTGAAATTAACACTATTTGTACCTGGTCAGCTATACAGAAAGCATCCTTTTTAATGTTAGTTGACACTCCAAAAGAAAAAGAAATGCGAGGTGAAAAAATTCATAACGGTAACTTCTGGGCAAGATGGAGGCATAGGTAAATACGCTTTGCTTCCTTGCACAACCAAAAGAAGGACAACAAATTTAAAAACAAAAAACCACCAGAACTGACAGAAAACTGAACCGTATGGAAGTCTGACACCTAAGGAATTAAAGAAGAACCATTCATCCAGACTGGTAGGAGAGGCAGAAAGAACACATGGCAAGGTGGCAACTAGAGGTTCAGGCAGTCCCACTTCAGTGTGCTGATAAGCCGGGAGGAACAATGGGGGTGTGAGATGGATGGCACAACCCAGGGTTCCAGCGGGGGGAAATGAAGCCTCAAAACCTCTGGCTGTCAAAATCTGTGGGGATTGTGGCAGTCGGGAGAAACTCCCAGCCTCACAGGACAGTTTATTGGAGGGAACCATGGGGTCCTAAAACATACACAAACCCATCCACCTGGGAATCAGCACTGGAAGGGCCCAATTAGCTTGAGGCTAACAGGGGAAGTGACTGAAAGAGGGGTGAGAGCCAAGCAAGTGGCGGTATTTCCTCTGACATACCAGAGAGCACCACAAAGCAGCAAAGTGGGTTACCCCTCCCTGGCAAATACCTAAGGCTCTGCCCCTTACATCATAGCAGGTGTGCTGAGACAAAGAAATACGGCCCAAATGAAAGAAAAGATCAAAGCTCCAGGAAAAGAACTAAGTGATGGGGAGATAACCTGTTAGACACACAGTTCAAAACACTGGTAATCAGGATGCTCACAGAATTGGTTGAATTTGGTCACAAAATAGAGGAAGAAGTGAAGGCTATGAAGAGTGAAATAAAGGAAAATGTACAGGGAGCCAAACAGTGTAGGGAAGGAAGCTGGGACTCAAATCAATGAATTGGAACAGAAGGAAGAAATGAACATTCAACCAGAACAGAATGAAGAAACAATTCAAAAATACGAGGAGAGGCTTAGGAACCTCCTGGACTCCTCTAAACATTCCAACATCCAAATCATCGGAGTGCCAGAAGGAGAAGAGGAAGGACAAGAAATCGAAAACTTATTTGAAAAAATAATGAAAGAAAACTTCCCCAATCTAGCAAAGGAAATAGACTTCCAGGAAGTCCAGGAAGCTCAGAGTCCCAAAGAAGTTGGACTCAAGGAGAAACACACCATGACACATTGGAATTAAATTACCAAAGGTTAAGAACAAAGACAGAGTCTTAAAAGTAGTAAGAGAAAAGGAGACAGTTACCTACAAAGGAGTTCTCATAAGACTATCAGCTGATTTCTCAAAAGAAACCTTGCAGGCAAGAAGGGGCTGGAGAGAAGTATTCCAAGTCATGAAAGGCAAGGACCTACATCCAAGATTACTTTATCCAGCAAAGCTATCATTTAGAATGGAAGGGCAGATAAAGTGCTTCCCAGATATGGTCAAGATAAAGGAGATCATCACGAAACCCTTACTATATGAAATTTTAAAGGAATTTGTCTATGAAAAAAATCAAAACTATGAACAATAAAATGACAACAAAGTCACAAGTATCAACAACTGAACCTAAAAAATAAAAACAAACTAAGCAAACAACTAGAACAGGAACAAATTCACAGAAAGGAAGATCACATGGAAGGTTATCAGTGGGGTGGGTGGCAGAATTGGGAAAAGGTACAGGAATAAGAAGCATAATTGCCAGGTACAAAATAGACAGGGGGAGGTTAATGGTATAGGAAATGGAGAAGCAAAAGAACTTATATGTATGACCCACGGATGTGAACTAAGGAGGGGGGAAAGCTGGTGGGAGGGGAGGTGCAGGACAGACGGGGATAAAGGGGAAAAAATAGGACAACTGCAGTTAATAGCATAATCAATAAAATATAATTAAAAAAAACAGTTCATAAGAGTAGCATTTCTTAACATGGCATGGTGATTCTAGTGTTAAATATCTCAAGCAGAGAGAAGAGGGGTGGAAGAAAGAAGGGCACTGGTGGTACAGGGCAGTTTCTTTTTTATGACCTCATTTAAATTTAAAATTTGATGAGGGTCTTTATCAAATAATAAGTCTCTTATATCTGTAGTGATTTGCTCCTGTAAACATGATCTCATATCAAATCAGGACGTTATATACCTTAAATTTACAGAATGTTATATGTCAGTTATATGTCAGTAAACCTGAAAAACTCAATTCATTTAAAAATAAATATATTAAAATGATCTCATATTTTTTATCTCCCTTGAAGTAAAGGCTGTAAGAGGTAGGTGGGGCAGGTTTGTTGTAGATTAGAATTTGGTGGTTGAGGAAAGGCCAGTGCTTTTCCCAGACTTCAGAGACCACAGTGGCGGGTTTTTTTTTAAGGTTTTCTAATTTCTTTTTTAAAAATATTTTATTTATTTATTTTTAGAGAGAGGGGAAAGGAAAGAGAAAGAGAGGGAGAGAAACATCAGTGTGTGGTTGCCTCTCACGTGGCCCCCACTGGGGACCTGGCCCACAACCCAGGCATGTGCCCTGACTGGGAATCGAACCAATGACTCTGCTTCACAGGCCGGTGCTCAATCCACTGAGCTACACCAGCCAGGGCACACAGTGGTGTTTTTTATTAAATATTTTATTTTTTTTTAAGATTTTATTTATTTATTTTTAGAGAGAGGGGAAGGGAGGGAGAAAGAAAGGGAGAGAAACATCAGTGTGTGTGATTGCCTCTCATGCACTACCTATTGGGGACCTGACCCACAACCCAGGTATGTGCCCTGACTGGGAATCAAACCAGCGACCCTTTCGTTTGCAGGCTGGTACTCAATCCATTGAGCCACTCCAGCCAGCACATGTTTTATTTATTTTTAGACAGAGGGGAAGTGAGGGAGTAAGAGCGGGAGAGAAACACTGATGTGCGAGAGATACACCAATTGATTGCCACTTGTATGCCCCCAACTGGCAACCTGGCCCGTAACCCAGGTATGTTTCCTGGCTGGGAATCGAAGTATCAACCCTTTGGTTTGCAGGCCAGCACTCAGTCTGCTGAGCCACAGTGTTTTTAACTGGTCTCCATTATGGCACAAAGACGCAATGGATGAGTGTTCATATCATCATATAATCATTCTCACCAACACATTGTCATCATTATGCATGTCAATTTTTATGAATATCTATGGTTGTCATTTGTTGTCGTGGAGGGGATGACTTAAAAAGACAGTTGTATTATTTGGCCTTGTATTAAATAAACTCAAACTGTTACGCTTCTTTCGTTCTTGTGTCTAGTTTTCATAGTTTTTCCTATTTAACCTTACTAGCTGCTGGCCTGCCTCTAGGTGCTAACTCAAGCCAGCTAGCCCCCTGCAGTTCACTGAGTCCTTTACCTGCATTAGTTCTTCCTTTGTTGTCCCAGCAACACCACAGGATAGCATTACTCCCCATTTGATGAAAGAGGAAAGGGAGGCAACAGAGGCTGTGAGCTCAGTGTGCAGGTTAGAGCGGCAGCAGAGGTGCACCACCCCAGAACCCAAGCTGTTACCCAATATGCTCACCTCTCGGCTCCCCCACCTTTTTTAACAGCTTTATTGAGGTATACACCACACCCAACTAAAGTGGTATAGCTTTTTGTGTATTACCTTATTAGCTACCTTTTACAGTTGGTTTTTCTCATGTGCTGTGAGCTGGAAAACCAGGTATCAAATGTGCTAGGTGTGTGTATAAAATTAGAGAAGACAATGTGACTAAAGGCTCAAAGACCTCCCTAGGATCCAGGTATCCACGCTTCCTTGTGAGACTCTGAAGGTTCTTTTGACTGTCCTGACAGCTTCTTTGCTTCCCTTGGGTTATCTCCCCTCATGATGGATTCTAGAATTGAGACTGTTGGGAAAACAACCTGCAGATGTGAGTTGGTATTATAGAAACTTGATATATCAGAGGTGATTTCCTTTACCTCTCACTTTTTGCTAAAGTTGTTTCTTCGTGATGATAAATCCAGTGCAAGTTACAAAACTGAAATAATAGCAGGTGTTTTCTATTTCCTTTAAGTGATTTAACATTTTTAGTTAAGTATTTAATTTCTATTAGATGTGCTGCTAATTATGAAAGGACTAGTTAAAGCAATTGGTTATTCTAATTGTTTCTTAATAGTGACATTGTTAAATGTGTGTTTCTGGTCACACACAGTGAAGTCATAGGTGAATAAGTGTTCTATTTCAGAAAAAACAGATTCGCTTCATCATGATTGTTAGTGCTTTATTTTTATAGTTTTAATTGTTTTGAGATTTGCTTTGATAGCTTAAAATTTCTGTACTAACTATAGGTACTGTCATGGATTCATCCAGAAAACAAGACGGTCATTGTGCGTTGCAGTCAGCCTCTCGTCGGTATGAGTGGTAAACGGAATAAAGATGATGAAAAATATCTTGACGTCATCAGGGAGACTAATAGACAAATTTCTAAACTCACAATTTATGATGCAAGACCCAATGTAAATGCAGTGGCGAACAAGGTGAGTATATTTAATGACACGATAGAAACTTATATACAGCATATGGTGTTTCACATGACTGTTTTTGCCATACTATGTCAACATGTGGGCTTAAATTAATAGTTAAACTTAGCTTAAAAAGGAAAACTAGTTCACTAAGGTAGAAAGTACTTTTAATCACAAAACGTACCTTAAAAGTTGAATATATTAATAAAATGCAAATAATCTCTAGGTAAACTAGACAAGTCTACAACTGTAATGTACTTGGGTTTAGGTCGAATTTTAGGCAAAAGTTATAATCTCTTTGGAGCTCTTTAAGCTGTTGATGGTCATTCTCAATATCTGTACTACTAAGGCATCTGTGAGGAGTTGTGGGAAGGTGTAATTGATAAAATTTTAAATTTCTAGCTTTATCAGTCTCTTCACTGTACTCATCAATATATATTCTCATTTCTCTAAACAGTTCAAGAAACAAGTATATCTGTGTATATGAAGTTTATAACTGCACACACAATGTTATTTTCAAAGAAGTATGTCTCAGTTGTCTTTGTGGCCTTCTTACAGAAAATGCTAATTGCCCCTGAAGTTGACTGGAATTGTCACTGTGAACCTCAGTGACTACATAGTGTTGCTTTTATAAGCTCTTTAGAGGCTGCAACAAGATCTAAGGCTGTTTACCCGTATGCTAAATGACTCCAGATTGTGCTATGCTTTTTATGTTCCATTTTTCCTTTCTGTTTTGTTGTTTTCCTTCTCCCATTATTGCCAGCTATCATCACAAGTGCACACAAGTGCCCCTTGATGCTCATCCCTATTCCGTCTTTCAGATTTTTTGTTTCTTTTCAGCTGTAGGCTTCAATTTCATCATCTTGGGTACTTGGCTTATCCCAAGGTCCTTTATCTGGCATACTCAGTGATTGAGAGCACAAGATAAGAACCTGAAAGCAAAACCAGTCCTTGAGCAGTTCAAACAGATGCAGCAGCTTCCTTAAGGGGACCTATGACATCTGTCTATATACACATATGAGATGGCATGTGTAGGTGTCTCCAATCACACAGTTGTGCATCTCATACACTGATTCTTGGAGGGCCTGTGTGCCCCTTTCATGCTCTTGGGTCAGCTGTTTGTTACTATAGGTGGTTTGTCTTTAGGGAATGAAAATAATGTTGAAATTATATGCAAAATAATCAGGAAATGAAAGCAGGAAATTAAGTCTAAATATGAATGTCGTCTTGGGTTATCCTTAACTTTATATACTTCTTTTCCTAGAATTCAGAATACATGTAGAAAATACAATGTTTCCATGTATACATTTGGCCTGAAATAGATATAATATTAACATGAGGTATTCAGAAAGAACATTTTAAAATATTAAAATGTATAAAATGCATACATCATATTAACTCTAAAGCTCATTGTTCTAGTATTGGGATTCTTGAATGTCTTTTTAACATTCAGGAAATATGACTGTGTTTCTAGTCCCCTTAGGAATGAAGAGAAGGAAAAAAATTCAGGAAAAAACCCTAGACTTTAAAGATCTATGTTTCATTCTTTTTTAAAATCATTTTTATTGTTATTCTGTTATGGTTGTGCCAGTTTTTCCCCCTTTGCCCTCCCCTGTCCATCCCACCACCTGCTCCTACAGTCAATCCCCACCCTATTGTCCATGTCCATGAGTCCTTCCTACATGTTCTTTGTCTAGTCCCTTCCCCTTCTTTCCACCATTATCCCCTTCCCTCCTCCTCTTTGGTCACTTACACAGCAGAAAGAAAGAAGAAATTCCTACCTTTCGCAGCAGCATGGATGAAACTGGAGAACATTATGTTAAGTGAAATAAGCCAGTCAGTGAAAGACAAATACCATATGATCTCAGCTATAACAAGAATCTAATGAGCAAAATAAAGTAACAAACAAAATAGAACCACAGGCTTGGAAACATGCATGATTCTTTTATTTTTTATTTTTTTTATTTATTTTTTTTTAAATATATTTATTTATTTATTTTTAGAGAGAGGGGAGGGAAGGAGAGAGAGTGGGAGAGAAACATCAATGTATCCCCTACTGGGGACCTGGCCTGCAACCCAGGCATGTGCCCTGACTGGGAATTGAACCAGCGACCCTTTGCTTCACAGGCCTGCGCTCAGTCCACTGAGCTATACCAGCCAGGGCTGCATGATTCTTTTAAAAGCACACTCAGGTCCCCTTCCTCCCTTGGCTTTGTCTCTCCCTTAGTCAACTATATCCAGAGCAATAGGCTCTTGGACCTTTATGTCATCATACTAGGCAGTCTGGGTTGTTTTTGCGTGTGTGTGTATTGCAAAAAGAAAACTGAAAAGAATATTTCAAAGCTAACAAGAGATGGAGAATTTGCACTTTTGAGAATTCAATCTATGCCTGACTAATAGATTTTATCCTCTGACTTCAGTTCTCTTTGGACCTAATTGTTCTTCTCTTGTGGATATTTAGAGTCACAACCCCAGATATAACAAGCAACATCACATTATTTTAAATTAAACAAGTAAATAAATAAAACCCAGGGGTGGATAAGATCCATCATCAAGCTGCTTAATTTTGGGGCAGTACACTGTGATAAATTAAAGTGGAACTATGTTTTTTAAATATTTTATTTATTTATTTTAGAGAGAGGGGAAGGGAAGAAGAAAGAGAGGGAAAGAAACTCAATGTGTGGTTGCCTCTTGCACACCCCCTACCCACAACCCAGGCATGTGCCCTGACTGGGAATTGAATTGGCAACCCTTTGGTTTGTAGGCCCGCGCTCAATCAACTGAGCTACACCAGCCAGGCTAAAGTGGAACTGTATTAACATCTGTGTTTGCCAGAAACTTTGGCAATGAGTAGTAAGAATATTTTTTATTTTTTTGCATAACATCATAAGATGTTTATAAAACTTTTTCTAAAAAATTTTATTTATTTATTTTTTGAGAGAGGGGAAGGGAGGGAGAAAGAGAGGGAGAGAAACATCAGTTCATGGTTGCCTCTCACACACTCCCAACTGGGGACCTGGCCCGCAACCCAGGCATGTGCCCTAACTGGGAATCACACCTGTGTCCCTTTGGTTCACAGGCCAACACTCAATCCTCTAAGCCACACCAGACATGGCTTATAAAACTTTTTGAAGGCCACTGTAACTATTTAAGAACTGCATGTGAAGAGAAGCAGGTTGTCTGTCTATGGGAGAATGACATGTGCCACTGCAGTTCACAAAAGTGACTGCCAGGTAGATAGAAGCACCTCTGTCATGACCTCCAATCAGAGCTGCCAGGTGTCATTCACTGAGGCAAGGATAACCAAGAAGAGGGAAGATGGACCATTTGTCTATTTGTTCACTAGCTAATAACTTTTTAAAAACAACAAAATGATTATTGTCTACTTACTACTGCTGCTATTTGTGTTAACCTTTAAAACTACATATCTGATTCAACAACTGTTTACTGAATGCAAATTTTTCTAGGCATTGGAGGCAAAACAGTGCACAAGTCAGACAAAGGCTTTTCTTTTTCTTATTTTTTTTAGCACTTTATTTATTTATTTATTTATTTTATTGATTATGCCATTACAATTCTCCCATTTCCCCCGTCATTCCCCTCCACCCTGCAAACCCCCTCCCACCCACACTCCCCCTCTTTAGTTCATGTCCATGTATCATAAGTTCTTTAGATTCTACATTTCCCACACTACTCTTGCCCTCTCCCTGTCTATTTTCTCCCCACCGTCTATGCTACTTATTCTCTGTACCTTCTCCCCACCCTCTCCTCCCACTCCCCTGCTGCTAACCTTCCATGTGACCTCCATTTCTGTGGCTCTGCTCCTGTTTTAGGTGACCGCTTAGTCTGCTTTTGTTTTAGGTGTGGATGTTAATAATTGTGAATTTGCTGTCCTTTTACTGTTCATATTTTTATCTTCTTTTTCTTAGGTAAGTCCCTTTAACATTTCATATAGTAAGGGCTTGGTGATGATGAACTCCTT